>JABFFG010000157.1:0-50086 GCA_013623685.1 Fusarium transvaalense
ATTTAAATATTTCTAAAGGTTCCGATATATTAAAATTAATACCTTAAGAATTGGGGCAGTTATTTATTAACTTCTATTCGTTCATAGCCACCCTTTGAAAGACCGCATCTTTGCTACCTCGCTCGGACGCCGATTTGTCGACCTACTCACTGACTTGAAGAAGGAGAAACGAAATTACGACGACTTGTATCTGGCTTCAAGCACGTTATGGGCCTCGATAGGATGTGAACTTGGTAGGAAATGAGCCGGTCAGATGTGTAGGATCTGGGGGGGATCATCAGGTATGAGCGGGGTAGAACAAATACGTTAGTCTATGCGAACCAGCGCAGAGGTAGACGAGGCAGCCAACGAGGTAGCCAACGAGGCACACAGGCCAGTTAATGGGCCTTGTTTTGTTCTCGGACTTCCGATTTAGAGGTCCGAAAGTGGAGTCTTAGTGCCAACGCATTGGTTGAAAGCGGTCTGGAGCGGCGGCAAAGCTCAGTCATGCGGGGCTTCAGTAGAGCTACTGTAGCTGAATGCAGTTATGGGTCATGGTGGTTAACGAGGGAGCCTGGTCTCGCGCTACCCATTAGCTGCAGTTTCACGCGCCCAAGGCATTATTTATTTACTTATCTATTCACCTCACATCTTTACTTTCTACTCTCTAAGCCTTTCTCACTTGGCTCTAAAATCTGCAGATCGCGATAACAAGTCACTAGAGTATTCAGCATATACAAGAGAATGAAGCCCTTATACAAGAAATTCACCAGGAAGACGCAGCGAGATAACGACGTAAGAGGTTCAATCGCCTGTGCTTTTGATTTCATTTCGCACCGTTATTCAGGAACCTGAGCTGACAATTCCTTTGCGCTAGGCTGCGCAGTTGCCCGAATCCATAGATCAAGATGATATACCTATCCCGCATGACTTTGAGGTTGAACCCTTTGGCTTATTCATCCTAAGTCCATCGCCCGACATCTACCAGCCGCCTGCCGATGTTGATGTTGAGTATGCTGATTTGATCTATTTCGTCGCCCTATTTTTGCCTGCAGTGACTAATAGCATGAAAAGCATCATAGCCGTTCATGGATTGAACGGCAGTGCGAAAAAGACCTGGACTGACTCGACTACTGGGAATTGCTGGCTGGAAGATCTACTGCCAGAATCGATTCCGAGATGCAGGGTAATGACCTTTGGATACGACTCCAAGTTGGCTTTTAGCAAATCTCGATCGGGAGTAGAAGCCTTTTCTCAGGATCTTTTGAACCGCCTGAGAGTTGTTAGAAGTAGCCCTGAGGTAAGTATATAGACAAATGTTTGGTGACTCGCTGACTCCTCGCAGGCTCGAAATCGACCGCTGATGTTTATTGCCCACAGTCTAGGAGGTATCGTAGTAAAAAAGGTACGTAATAGTCATTACTAACTGGCTTTGAAACATATTAAATGTTGAAGGCCTTGATCATGGCGCACAATGGCTCCGAGGTCTATAATTCGATTCTGAAAGCCACGACCGGCATCGTCTTCTTAGGGACCCCGCATCGCGGATCTGACTTAGCGCCTTGGGGTATTCTTCTCTCAAACCTCGTTAGCGTAACTAGCATAGGGAAAAACATCCGGAAAGAGCTCTTACGTACCCTTAGCAAGGATTCTGACACATTGACGGACATTTCGAGACAATTCCTGCAGCGCGCAAAATCTTTGAAAATCATGAGTTTTATCGAACAACAGGTAGAAAGTCCATTAACAACATTGGTAACGTCATCTACTTATAATGCATTTACGCATTTCTTACAATTGGCAGGTTGTTCCAGAGTATTCAGCAATCATGGGCTTACCCAACGAGACTGTACTTCCAATGAATGCTCACCATCGTGGACTTACTCGGTTCTCGCGAAAGACCGACCAAAATTATATCCTCGTCGAAGCGGCGATTAAAGAAATTGCGTATGGAAGCCTAGATAAATGTCACACTTCTCCCAATGCAGTGACTTGAAAACGAAAGCTGAATATGGTATAGATGCAAACGAGTCGAATAACAGCTTCAAAGCGGCTGTGAAGAGTGCAACAGCAACATCAACTAGTAGCCCCGATTCATCGATTCCTATGTCAAACCCAAGGCTCTCTCGCAACGGCAGCACTGGTTACCCACTTACTTTTAGGTGTAAGAGCTTAGCAGGCAGCTCACTCACGATTGAGGGGTTTCCATCTACTGCAACTTCGAAAAGTAACTTAGAATCACATATCCATCACCGCACCTCTAACAAGAGACCAAATTCCTCCACGACCAGCCTGGAAAACCAGTCGCTGTGTTCGTCGAACAAGCCAGTCGAGACTGTCACATTACAAATTAGTGGCCTGAGGCGGCGACTTGATCTAAATAGCTACAGGGAGAGAGACATCTCTCGTGTTGTAAAGATCCCGGGGAATGTAGAAATGTCAAGACTATATTCCTGGTTGGATCAGGAACTTAAAGGTACGTCGAGACCCTAGTGGCCACTAATTACTGTTAACATTCGTCATTAGGTATCAAGTCCATCACGTCCTTCATGTTCGAAGGTCAGACAGGTTGTATCCGCTTGGAATGGGAGGACATCTTTACGACTCCAGTCGAGGTTACGTCTGGCCGGCCGTCTTACAACAAAGAAAGGGGCTTGAAAATCAATGCAGACCAGTCAATTGCGTCATTCATGAGCAAAGCCTTTCCGCATCCAATCACTGCTAGACTGCATAGTAGTGGCCAACAAGGGAATTCTACATTTGATAAGGTTTCAGGCTCCATCCTCAAGGTCGGACAAGATGATGCGCCGGATCTGGTTGTTTCATTCATGAGAACCGTTCGCGTTCCCGAGAGCGACAAGGAGTACGATTTACCTCCTGGATTAGGGAGATATCCATTATTCAACATTGCACCTTTCAGTCATATTTTGCCTCCTTCAATGGTCGCCAAAGGAGGGTTCTTCTTTCCAATGTATCGTAAGTCAACAAACGATACTACGAAAATAGTGGTATTAGCTGATTCGTAGTACCCAGAGATGGAAGCATTGTGGATACACTTCCATACCGAAGGGCAGAAAAAGTTTGCTATCCGTCCCTACGTCGGCGGTATCAATGGCCTTTCAGGGGAATCATTCGAAGGGGGCATGGCGTCGATTCTCCGTCGGATGAATCCCACGACCCGAAAGCAGGACTACATCGTACTACCAGAACAATTATGGCTCGACGGAATCGCTACTGCACCAGGAGTGGTCAACCAGTTCGTTGCCACGGAAATGGCTCCTCCTCGAAGAGAAAAGTCGCAAGAAATGAGGAAGGATGGAAGCAGCAAGGATGGAGACGCGTCGAGTGACGCCTCAATCCACAGTGATACTCCCGAAGGAGCGTCTATTGAGTGGCAGTTGACTGGTCGTGATGAGGTTGGAGGATTACAGCTTCAGATCATTCCTGCATTTGAACCTGATCAAATTCATGCTGGTTCAGATAGAAACGTCTACATGACGAGCCGCGGCATTGTCTCTGCTATTACTCCACCGGCATCTATGGAGCATGTCTTCGATGTATTGTCGACCCCTGCAGAGCTCAACCTAAAGGTTGGTCAAACGATTCATGTCAAAGACTTAAAAGCAGTAGCACAATCACGCCCCAAAGTCGTCTCAGACCTGCTGGATGAAGCACCGTTGAAGCTGACTCACCAAGGCGTTGTCGAGCTGGACGCAGTGGTCTATCCTTACTTCGAATGGGTGTTTGTGATCAAGCTTCTCGGCAGTCTAAAACCTCCCATCCTACTACACGTGCGTACACCCAAATTTCCTAGGCCAGTACTCATTGATATAATAATTTTTTTTAGTTTGACGAAGACGACCCATTCGACTGTATACTGGAAATTGTGGCGAAGGAACTGCAAACATCGAGAGGCTGGTTGGCCATAGAGTATTCTGCGGCTAACCATGTTCAAGGATGGATTTCAATTTCATCCTGGCTGGCTCTCACCTGGCTTCCGCGGCTTACAGGCGAAAATCATGCAGGAGCCCATCGGTGCGAATTCACTTTTGTAAGTCTTATTGTCGGATCATAATATGCATGCCGGGCTAAGAAAAGTCTTACCAGATTCCTGATGGAACAATGAACCAGCACCGTATCTGCCGTGTGGTGTGCGACAACACAGTAGAGTCTTCATACAAGACTCTTCTCCCAGTTCTCCTGGCCATTGTCGACGACGCTACTGTCAAACACCTGAGAGACGTTATTCACAACACGACGGGAGTCTCGACGGCTGGATACCAGATCCAACGCGATTCGGCAACTTCTCCGGCTATCGCTGATAGTGAAAAACTATTTGCAAAAGATCATGACGCTATGTCTTGGACGGGTCAGGTACCTCAATATCTACTCGCGCGGGATAAGACGCGTTACATAAGTCAATCTTCAGAGTCGTCTCTTCTCCCGAGGCCCCTTTTTGACCCTTTTTCTAACCTCTTGGCCCCGCCACCTGTTAAAATTCGAGTTCATATAATTTCCTCTACCGAGGCGCCCTTCAAAGTGCTATGTTGGCCGTCTACCAACATTCTTAGGATCATGATTGCATACGCGGATGAAACAGGAATCCCAATGCATAAATGGTGCCTACTTTTCAACGGTCACCAGCTTGAACCTTGTTAGTATCAGTGTCTTGTAAGAGCATTGCTGACCGAATGATAACATATTGCTAGCACACACATTGTCCGATTACAATATTTTCATGGTAAGAATATCCTCTTTCCAGTTTTGATGCCACCGCTAATATTGACTCAGGATACGGTCCTTGACCATAGGCTATATCGAACAGGAGGCGGCGGTTTGTCATTTCGAGTTTACTACAACGGCAAAGAATGGCATGAGTTGATCTCGGATGGCGACAGCATCGCCGAGCTCAAAATAATACTTATGGGCAAAACAGGCATTGCAGTAAGAGAACAGATATTGAGATGTGAGGGGAAACTTGTCCAAGATAGTAAGTATCACAAGAGTCCTTTTTCTGCTGTGCAATTTCTAAAGTACATACCAGATGAGGATCTCTGCCGATACCGAGAAAAACTACTTACTCTTACGACCTACGAGGCAACAGCACCCACAACATTGGGCCTCGGCGCCGGGGGCAAGATCCAGCAGCATATTGAGCACGACACTAACGACCCACGGATCTGGGACCTAAGCAGTTCGCGTATCATAAACGTGCAATTTCTGGATGCTCGCTCGTTTCGTCTTGTTACGGGGCACGCGCCGCCTGAAACACCCATTACGGCTGATATGTATGCGCAGATGGGTCTGAGCTTCTTCAAGCTTTGGAGTGACGAGCATCGCGCTGTTAATAATGTGTCTGGGGATTGGGGTAGTGTCGTGGGTGTGGCTGAGGCGCTTAAAAGGAAAGCTAAGAAAGGAAAGGGCTTATCCTCTACAGATGTTACGACCAAAGATGAAGAGGAGTGGGGGCTGTTGCATACTGGAGCTTGGAGCCTGTTAAATCGTGGAAGCAGAGTGATGCAGAGGGTAGCAGGTGATAGAGACTTTGAATATCCTGTTGTTGTATTGGATGTAGATAACACAGTACCTAACTTTATTAGTGTAGTTCAGGAGAAATAAAACTCAAGAGATAACGCTGGGTATTAAGATTAATTGTCATAAATTTGAAACAACTGGAGAAATATAGTTAATAGTATAAAATTACAATCCTAGTAGCTAATAACTTTAGGAACTCTAGCTATATCTATAAGATCTATTATATAAACTGGAAACAGAGCTATTAAACCCAATAGGTTATGTAATTATAATTGAATTAATTATTATTTTCAATCTATCTTACTGCTTCCCCTCTTTTAAATAATATAATTAGCTGATGCATTCCAGTAGAACCTTGCGCCTGGTAAGTAGAAGGCCGAAATGCTCAATGGTGGCCAGTCTATCTCTTGACCACCGAAGTCTGTTGTGTTCCGGATCTTGGAGGATATCCTTCCTCCGGATACTTCAGAGCCTGCGACTTTAAAGCCGTACTCCTGTATATCTAATTGCAAGATGATGGGTCAGGCCGAGCTGTAAGATGATCACGTTATAGAAATGGGCTAGTGACTTACACTCCGACACATTCAGCTGTAATTCACAGTCATCTTTAACATATGACCTGTTCCAAGTAAGACAGTAGCCATAAGAAGCAGAAGTAAATGATAGGGATGGATCTAAATACAGGTATAGTGAGCTATTGCACTCACTCATAAATCATGTTGTAGAATTAGTATCTTACCACTATGCCAGGGTACGCCGTATTCCTTGGTAAGTCCCTTGACTCTGTCCCCGTCATGTATAACGTAGGCGGCTGGGATAAGATCAGTCAGTGGATTGAGTCTCCCGTTATCCGAAACTATATAGGGTTCGTTCTTTGGCCTGTATCTAGTCATCGAGGCAATTAAGGTGGGAAATGCTATGGTGAATATTGCTGCCTGAATTGTGAAAACCATTGCTGTTTTCGAAGCCAGTCCACGTCTGAAGAAGGCAGAGGCAAGTTGCCAGGTTGAAAATGCAGAAGAACTTTGCTGGAATCGGAGTAACCAAACTGTTGTATATGTAGCCGGCGTAGTAGCGATAGACACTTGGAGATACTCAGCAAATACCCGCCAAGATACTAAGGCCATGATTGCTTGGCCACCTCTGCCAACGATCTGAGTTTCGTTCTGTTAGCCGATGCTTCAAACAGGGTAATGGATAGACATATGAAATAATAGATAGAGATGAATACGTACTAGATCCCAAGCCACATCGATGAGCTTGACAGTGCTAAAGTCAAATCGACCCCAGGCGAGAGTAATGTCAAAGAAACCACTAGGCGCCCAATAGTTGAAGGTACCTTGAGGATAAATTGTGTCAGATAAAGAGAAGTGAAAGTCTCCGTTTGATGGACAAGGACTATATTCATCGAGCCTCATAGGGGGTGATAGAGCAAGACATATAGTCAAGGCTAACAGAGACAGGGTCCAGACGGCAATAATACAACGAAGGCATACGCGGCGCCATTCTACTATCTCGAGGCGACGAGGAGTGCCAAGAAGGTCGTGCCATGCTTCTGTGAGAGGGTTTCTTAATGGCTCTAGAGCTTTCGAACGCGCATGCGACGTAATTCTTAGCCATATTTTGAAGCGATGTAGGGCGGCACGTAGATCATGCCATGCGTCCTTGAGAGCTGCCGAACGTGCATGGGACGTGACTCTTTGCCATTGTTTGACGCGATGGGGAGCGGTACGTAAGTCGTGCCATGTGTTATTGAAAGAGTTTCTATAAGACTCTAGAGGTTTCGAATGTGCGTGTGGCGATTCTCCTCTCGATTGTGAAATATCCGAGCCGTGAGATTGGTATCCGGTGTCCAATTCGATGTAGGAATTAGGAACTAGCATGGGCTTCGAAGCATCCGACATGGTGGTTGTCCAACGGACAAGAGATTTCGCGTGGTTCGGAATTAAAACGAGGTTTGTCGCAGCAGGGTAGGGTCTCGCTGGGGATGTACTGATTTTACAGTAGCTTTCTTACACAGCTGGTACAAGTAGAAAACGATAAGGCTAAGTGCCTGAAGAGCTGTTACTTTATGTTTCTTGGTTTAACCGCCACCTTCCCAGGTGAGGTTAGCACGAATGTAGAACCATGTTAATTGAGACTCTAATTTTACCGAGACAGGGGTGCATGCACATTGTCCACTCAGCCTTACCAGTGGTAGGCTGTATCCCCTCACTGAGGCAATACCAAGTTTGGGTCGGCTCCCCTGTCCAGCAGCAGCACCAAGCCCTTAATGGCAGACTTCTCCTCAGTCACACAAGCAGGTGGGTAACAGTAAGATTGGCCCCTAAGGCCCAGGACGATAGAAATAAATAGTCCAAGAGGCCTATCCAAATGTCATAAATTTCGTCTCTTAGGCTTTGGCTACCAATTCTTCTGACGCCTTGGGGACAAGGTAAGCATAGTGAATGGACTGAAACCACAATGAGCGGCGTTTATATTACCGCTTATAGCAATCCGCAGCGTACTCATGGACCAGGAGGCGGGTCTGCAAGTTTCAGTGTTGGCCGTCTATTCGTGGCCTTATCCTGGATCTATGGCGACATTGGCCAGAAATACGCCTTTGATCCCTTGGCATTGGCACTTCATGCACCCACACAGTCAGGAGACTAGGGCGGGGGAAGGAAAGCAATGATATTTGACCAGGCAGTGATGAAGCTGGCTCTCTGCCACTCGCCACTCATATGGTCAGAAGTCAACAAAGACCTTGACCTCAATAATGCTGGCGGCATCTGTCCCAAGGCTACTAACAGGGTTCCTCATTATCACTACGCCAACTATTATATTAGACATAAATGACAGACTCCAGTGAGGTTGTAGTCCATTGATTGAATCTTGCAACACGAAGTCCTTTCCGCCTGTAAATCACCTGAAAGAGAATTGAGACGGAATTGGGTATGTCGACTCGAGACGACTTAACCAACCACTGACCATTTACTTCACAACCAGGACTTCTACGACTGCTTTCCAAAAGTTAAGCACATTATCGGATGGACAGAAGAATCGCTGTGCCTAAATCGTGCAGCTGATATAGCCTCGGCTCTAGGGTTACCTGTTCCAAAAGGGTTAGATGCGGCGACACTATGTTATGACCTCAAATATGGGCAATCATAACTACATACAAGCTCAAAAGAAAGTTATTATTAAGATTTACAGTAACCTATATGTTGTTTCCCCATTAAGCATGATTTCACTGATCTCTTGTTTTTCAGCTATTGTGGTAGGCGGAGTATGCATAGCTGAGACGTGAATGGAGTCCAATCAATCATAATATCCAGGTATGATTATGATGTCACTTATGGCCTAATACAGTAATCACCGAGTTATATATCGATCGTGCTTGGCTATCTGCGTTTTAATTCAATGAGGTACAGGTTGGTCCTCAATCATTCACTGGAGAAAGTTGTAACGGTATTTTGGGGGCCAAAGGAGACATGATGTCAAGTCAATTTCTTGCTCAGCCTCCTATTCCCAGTCTCCACTAATTCAACTGGTTCCCTCTTTGTTCAACGCTTCTGTACCAAGTTGCATCCCAATATACTATCGAGATGCCCCGACCACGAACAACTTCGGGCCCTTTCACAGGCGAGTCGACATATTCTGGACGATGCAAGACTCTTCCAAAAAGCTACAGCACCTGCAGCGACGCAATGGAAGCCCAAACGTGCGGTGACGATGGAGGTACAAAGGTAGCTGCTCCTCTTCTTGAATCGACTAAGAACTGACTTTTACTTTTACAGGAAGAAATCCTCGACGACACGGCCTCTTGGTCTTCCACGAGCTCAACTAAGGTCATTGGGAATCGGGCCCCCACGAAGCCCAGACGGCAATTCAACGACGCAGTGACTTTGACGTTTCCGTCAATCAAAGTAAATTACCCTACGAACATCTCCGGGCTCAACGTTCCAGGTTATGATTCTGGTCGATTGTCGGTGGGTGAGCAGGCCGGCATTGGTATTGGAGTGGGTGCTGTTGGTCTTGGGATCGTGGTAGCAGCCTTACTACTATGGCAAAGAAGAAGAAGGCCTAAAAGGCCTGCTGAGGATATACACGACAAACCTCAGCTGGATTCGCACGGAGTAAACTCATTGGGCAGTTCAACAGAAACCCAGGGCTCGGCTATACCCGACCAGACGTTTAGCAATGCTGGTGAGCTTCATGGGACATCAGCCAGACAAGAATCTGATGGGACTCCAGCTAGATACGAGTTGCCGCCTTAGATAGGGAACTTGTCCCTCGTGAAGAATCTTATCCTAGGGCACAGTATATCAAGCTGTTGTGGCTGAGCCTTTGTACCCAAAGCACATCCTGGATCTACTATGCAGACACTGTAGTATGGTGGTTTTTTATTGTATCATCTTTTTTAAAAGAAGAAAGAGGGTGAAAAGGAATTGTATTGTCGCTTTAGCTTATTTGGTTCTCCGTACGTAAGAATTCATCATTAGTTTACTGCAAGACATATGAGATACAAACATGCTAGTCCAAACTAACTCGACTGCCACTACTCTATTGCCGAGGTGGGCCAGATGGCGGAGTCTTCTTAAAGTAAGAGGTACCTTTCCACCCGAGTCCCCAGCAAATGAGGCATCCCAGCCAACAGTGTAAACGCCCTCTATATCAAATGATTCCCTGTACCAATACCTAATGGATATTCTAAATTCTGCTGTATCATTGCACGTGAGTATATATAAGCACATGTGGTGAGTGATTGTGATTATCCCTCCAATCACGCCATTGATATTACATCTTGCGAAGCTCTTATCTAGCCCATCACAAGCTGTAAAACACCCAAATGTCTCTCCCCGAAACGTGATCTATTAATAATACAGAGATGACGCCTTATTGTAATTTATATTTAAAAAAGCACATTGTCTTTGGAGAAAATAAATTTGTAGTATATACACCATGGCCGACCTATCAGCAGCCCCGTTGCTACATCCGCAACAAAGCTCATACAAATCACTATCTCCGCATCAAGATGGCGAGACGGCGGGGGACATCCAGCCCAGTCGCCATGTAGAAGACGACGTCCTCCCCGAGACGTCTACCATCGGCCGCAACCTTTCATGGCAAAGCGCCTACGTCATCGTAATATCCCGCGTAGTCGGCAGCGGCATCTTTGCCACGCCCGGCACGATTGTCCAATCCGTCGGAAGCCCCGGTTTATCTCTATCGCTCTGGCTCCTCGGCGCCTTTATCGCGGCGTGCGGCCTTGGTGTATCTCTCGAGTTTGGCTGCATGCTTCCCCGGTCGGGGGCCGATAAAGTTTACCTTGAGTTTGCGTACCAACGGCCCAGATTGCTCGCTTCGACGCTGTTTGCCATGTATGCCGTGCTTCTTGGATTTACGGCGAGTAATTGTGTTGTGTTTAGTCAATATGCTTTGTTTGCGCTCGGGATTGATAAGCCGGGCGATGAGTTGAGGAAGAGTCTTGCTGTGGGGTTGCTTACGTTTGTGTGTCTTACGCATAGCATTTTCCCCAAGGCTGGGATCAAGATACAGAATGTCCTGGGCTGGGTCAAGACAGGCATCATAGTATTCATGATCCTCTCGGGCTTCTACGTTGTCATTATCCGACCCGATACAAGCGCTGCTCCGACTGGACAACTTGCGTGGGAGCATTTATGGGACGACAGCAGCTGGAGCTGGGGCGTCATTGCAACGAGTCTCTTCAAGGTCTTCTACTCGTTTGCAGGTCTTGACAACGCGGCGAATGTCATGAACGAGGTCAAGCAACCGGTGCGGACGTTGAGATCTGTCGCCTTGACTGCGCTGGCCACGTCATGCGGTATGTACATGCTTATCAACGTGGCATACTTGCTGGTCGTGCCGATTGGGGAGATTAAAGAGAGTGGTGAACTTATCGCTGCGCTCTTTTTCGAGAGATTATTTGGAGAGAACTTTGGGCGGATTGTTCTTCCTACTGCTGTAGCGCTGTCTGCGATTGGGAATGTTATGGTTGTTGCTTTCGCTATGGTATGTATCTCAGCGACAAGGTGTGTTAATACTAACCGTGACTACTAGGCGCGTACGAAGCAAGAGATTGCGCGACAAGGCTTCATCCCCTACTCTTCCATACTGTCTTCATCCCGACCATTCAATTCACCCATGGGTGGATTCGTCATACATTACATACCATCATTTCTCGTCTTGGTCCTCCCATCGTCTGGCACAATCTACTCATTCATCCTGAATATCGACGGCTACGCAGGGCAATTGATCGGTCTAGCCGTCGCCATCGGTCTTCTTAAGCTTCGGCTACAGCGTCCAGACCTCAAGAGACCGTTCAAGGCGTGGATGCTCGCTGTGGGGTTGAGGATAGCCATGAGCTGTGCCTTGATAGTAGCTCCGTTTTTTCCTCCAGAAGATTACGACGGTGATGGGTTTTATGCCATGTATGCTGTATTTTCATGGGTTATTTTGGTGGTTGGGGTGGTGTACTGGTACTTGTGGACAATTGGTGTACCGCGTTGGCGAGGAACGAAGTTGGAAGAGGAGACAGATGTGTTGGCTGACGGGACGACTATCACGAGACTAAGATATAGATCATAGAGGTATATACTCGGGTAAATCAGTTGATGGATGCTATCTTGTTCGGGCACCAGTAACTCGGCATAACTCCTACTTCGTTGTGCCAGGTTTCCTTCTTCAGATGTTCGGGAATTCTCTGATGACGCTGAATTCAAGGTGTCTGTAATCTTGTAGCCTTTCTTCCATTTCATCTTTTTCATGAACTTCTGAAATGTCTTGTAGGAATCCACTAGATCGATATAGTCGCTCTCCTCTACTCTACCGTGTCGAGAGCTTGCGACTGGAACTTCCTATAGGTAACTCTGCTTCAGTCCAGAATAACATTGAAGACTTTCCACCATGCAATTTACCCCTACAAAGTATTGTCGCCCACACGAGTCAGGAATGTTGGAAGACTTTGTGTTACGCGCGATCCTGTCGACCTGATATCCAATTACGAGTAGCTTGTCCTTGCCAAGGCATGAAATCCTGACGTTTTTATCGCCACCCCACGTATGATACTGAATGCCACGAGATAAAGAGTCGTCAAAACCTTGGAGATTTTGGTACAGTCCAATCTGGAATCCATGATGGAAATCTATCTGGCTGAGTACTGATTCCGGCGCGGTGTAGAAGTTGTATCCCTTCTCCATTGGACACGAGAGCTCTCGCAAAGGTTATGACAACATCTTCGAATGGCTTTCATAGTCGGGTTCGAAATCTGGCAAGTTTCCATCGCATGCAATTCCCAATA
Organism: Fusarium transvaalense; assembly: GCA_013623685.1. Classification (NCBI taxonomy): domain Eukaryota; kingdom Fungi; phylum Ascomycota; class Sordariomycetes; order Hypocreales; family Nectriaceae; genus Fusarium; species Fusarium transvaalense. The sequence continues at coordinate 12,818 of JABFFG010000157.1, forward strand.
GTGCATAGAAACGGTCTCGCTTCAGCCCAGACTGTAAACCCCGAAAACCTTCAAGTAGAAGCAAGATAGACCAACGTGTCTGTCTAGCATCCCATTCACGCTGTTGATCGAGGATTCTAAAGGGTTCCATAGCGACCAAGATTTCAGGAGGTAGTGACCTGCTCGAATCGAGATACGTCAGTGCCTAAGTGCTTTCTTATTTATTATACCTTTACCTTCAAGCTTGAATCTTAGTAATATGATACTAAAGAGATATAATAAAATAGAAAAAAGAGGAGCTCTAGAAATTACTGGAATATCCCTATAACGCCAAAAAGTGAGGTTCTGCCCGGGCTCGAACCGGGGACCTTCTCGGTGTTAACGAGATGTCATAACCAACTAGACCACAGTACCAATCTCTGCTTGTGATATAGCTCTCTTTGCAAGAGTACATATTCTCTGTAGAACTCAGTGGACGTTAACCTGTATCACAACTACTTGAAGGTAAATTGTATGGCCCACCTGACTTGTTATTAGGTTTCAGGATTCGAATTATGGCAGGCTATTCTGAGCAGGCATTCCGCAGTAGTGACTCGATTCTGGTACATTCAATAGTAGGGTTTTGCAGCTTCTTCTCATATTCTAGCTATCGAAATCATCAGTATTGGCTGCCAATTTCCTGGCGTTGGTGTTCCGCCATAGCACAAGATGCTCCAGAGTCACATCCGCATTTCAACGAATTGTAAGCATCTCTCTCCCTTTTTTGGTTGATTCGCACTCTTACCCAGACACTCGTACGTCGGCTGCCATATACTTTCATAAATCTTTTGTCTTCTTTATCAACGATCATCTTTTCAAGTTGCCAAGGTTCAGTTCGTCATCACAGGCCGTAGTTGCGATGGAGTTTGACGAGGTGATCAATCATGATTGTTCGCTAGTCGACAACCTTGGTGACTTTTGGGTATCTTACCAACGGGACTGGGCATCTGGTTTGCGTATGTAATAGCGTAATTCGGTGGCGCATGGCTGGGGACACGAGCGTTGGTTGATCATCTTAACGGGATAATAACGTCGAAACCTCAGTATTGTTTCAACACTCAATTCTGACTTAGTAGAGCTTTGGCTAGATGCAAGTCGAAGTAGCACTGCTTGGTAGTTTGCGTAATGCAAATGGGAAGGGAATTTGAACTGCAATCGTGCGAGTGACTTATTTTTTGACTGTTCATCCATTTGGAAGTCAGAGACTAGAGTTGTTCACTTTGTTTATCGCCGTATACCTAAGTCGGACTCCGTCTCCGAGTGGTCTAACATTCATATAGCCCAGCCTAACTAGTGATCCAAGACTGGGGCAACCAGTTACCATGCAGAAGGGCCACCTCGAGTGAGACCTTAAATCACCACCCGACTGGTTTGTGACCGTTGGTCATTGAGTAGGGAGGCTGGAAAGTGTTGCACCATTTGAATAATCACATGCTTTCAAGAGTGCAAGGTTTCCTCTGACCCGGATGTCAATATGAACAAGCATGCATATCATTTCCAAGAGGGTCAATATAGACGAAAACCAAATTATGAGTCTCACTGCCGATACTCCACAAGGGATGAAATGTCAGACATGCATATTGAAGGCTGGGGAATTAGCTTTTAAGCTTACATGGCGTTTAATCTCCATTCAAACACCAGGGAGGTTGACCCTTGCCAAGAAGTTCTCCGGCGCGCTAGTCTCACTGTCATTGAGATTGTGATCAACTGTTGGCCAGTCTTTGGATGCTAACTGTCTCCAAGTTTCCATTGTGGAAATTGAGCTAACTCTGTTGAGAGCTGACTTGGAACGACTTCTGGTGTATCGGGAATTGCCAGTCACAACTTCGTAACGTCTGGTTCTCTGATTGGAGCTCATGTGAGTCGGTGGAAATAGGAAAGGTCAAAGGAACTAGTACGATGAGACGTTGTGGAAGTTAATATACGATTGAGTTGAATTATGCCATATGGAGGAAATTACAAGGCTGAACTTGGCAAAGACCACACGATGATACATAAAGAAGGTATCACGCTCCTCTAATTGTCAGAACCTCGGTCCAAAATCAAATCACACTCGTTACCTTCCTCCTCAACTCCAGTTCAAGATGCACATCCCTCAAGTCGTTGTCACTGCCCTGGCTCTTTTCAGCCCATGGGACAAGAACATCTGGACTGCCTCAGACGATACCGTCCGTGGAGGTATCAGCCAGTCCTACTTTGATGTTCTTGAGCCCAAGACACACGAAAATCCCTTCTCTCACACCATTGCCAAGTTCTACGGACACTTGGACTACGAGACTCTTGATGGCTCTGGCTTTGCCACACAGCGTACAATTGACGGTCTGCCAGCCACTGATCTTTCCGACTATGACCGACTTCTTCTTGAGATTCCTTACTCTGATGGCAAGATCTACACCATCAACATCAGGGACTCAGACGTCGAGATAAAGGACGGCAAGGACCAGCCTTCAGTCAACTGGGCTTACGATTTCCAGCTCCCTGCTACTAAGATCGTCGAGGGAGAAATAGAACTTCACCAGGTTATCATCTACTTCAAGGACCTTGTCCCAACTGTTCGAGGGACAATTCAGGAAGACGCAAAGCCTCTTGATCTGTCCAACATTGTTGGTTCTGGTATCATGATTCGCAGGTACGTAAAATGGTTGCATTGATACAAGCAGTGACTAATTGAATGTAGCTTCGAGACCAAGCAGCAAGGTGACTTTGAGCTCAGGATCAAGTCTGTCACTGCTTTGGGACGAGACTGTGTGGCTCCCAAGGTTGAAGTCTCGTGTGAGAGCCTGTGCAACAAGAAGGTTGAGGTTTCCCACTAATCCAATGTATTGAATTGAAGTTTATGAAGACTATGGTTATGGAGAAGTATCGCAATTGCGCAGATAAGACACCATATGGTTGAGTGGAAGCAAGTCCGCGTATTTGGTTCTTACTCTGGCGATACATTTAATGTTGTATTGTATTTTAATTAATTAATGGCGTTTTCATTCAACACATACATGTATCAGTACATAACACGAAGTTCATAATGACGTGTATGACTGCAACGAGACTCATGGTGGCCGATCAATGCAGATCAAATATCTTTTCAAACTGTCTATACATACGCGCTTGTTAACATACATATCTCCTTTGATGATGTTTATCTGCATACAGTGATAGATCGTGGTCGCAAGTTGAAAATGATATCACAGTAAAGATGTCACCACACTACTTTAACAGCACATAGTGACGTCGCGAATGTGTCATGTTCTGGAAGTTCTTGTTGATCATTTATCAAGTGCCCCTTTTAGATGCTCGCCGCCACCCGCGGTCTCACTTCCCCTAACCGGCCCAGCAGCCTAAGAAGGTCTAGTGTGAAGGCATCCAAACTTACTCGCCAATCTCGCCACATAAACCTTGCCCGACCGATCAGCATGCCTGGATTGGTCTAGAAGTGCTCTGCTAGTGCTGAACTCAATCGCATCACTCTGGTACCATCTTTCAATAGCATCTCTAAAATTCGCCTCTCCCATTGGGTGGGCAAGATTTCTTCACGGAGTAGACGGATGTCGGCCCGTAGCGCTTCCACAAGTTCGTAGAGGCGGTCCTATCGGATTTACGCAAACTTGAGTCTCAGAGCAACGACTCAAGCAACAGAGACAGGTTATTCGGGGAACCAATGCACACACTAAGTAAGTTATGTAATCATCAAATTCGAGTTGGATTCAGCCTTTCGAAACAGGATACTCAATCCATACGAATAAGACCTGCTACGTTACTTTCGTTAAAGACGAGTGATTCAGCTTTGGAAATACGCCAGTCATATGAAAGCAAACCAAATTATAGATATCTTTGTCACATGTTGACAGGAAGCCTGTTCGGAGGGTTGGGCCAAGTGTATTAAACAAATAATACACAAGTTGAACAATAATCGAAAAGCATCAAACTCGATTTAGAGACTACGTTTCCCTCTTAAGGCTTACTTGTAACATTTATAAGTGCCAAACATTTGCCATTAGATATTCTTTGATGTATGCCTTTGGTCAGGAAATTCAAGAATAAATAGATATAGTATTCTATAGAAATACCGGGCAGCCTACCCTGAGCTATAATCTTGCCACATGGTGGGGTACTTTGGAATACTTATTTCCATATCTTCATGTTAAACCTTTGCTGTGAAGGGTTGAAACTAGTAAACGGAAGACTTTTATTCCGCAGTCAGTACAGCCCTGTGGAAGCTCCATCATGGGTGGCTATGGATCGTCCAAGTTCCCTGATCTGCATGACTCTCGATCAAGAAATAAATCATGAATAGGGCTGGAGTGACTGGAGATTCAAACCGTCTAATTATCGTGACATGTCAATCAAGGTGTTATTGCTGATGAATTTAGGTGATGAACATTGAGACCAAAGAACCTAATAAACATTAAACCACTGTGGCCTACCCTGTGGCTTTTATTTTTCTTTTGTTATTCTGCGCCCGTTCTCCTTACGCTAAGTGATATGCGTTATAACAAGTTCCAGGTACAGCTTTCATTTTGCCCTGGTAAAACAACTTGAGTCGTGACGGTACTCCTCACAAATGGTGGCGGTTACAGCGAATACTCAATTATCATGATCTTTCGACGCCGGATATAGTTAACCGGATGGAAATAACTACTTGCCAAAATGTCAACTTTGGCGTCTTGGCTCACTTGAAAGAACTACAGTTCCGCTGTCGCTGTCATGTGGTCCTTTTTTGTTGTTACGAGGGTATGAATCCTACACTAAAACAATTAATTCCACTACATGAGATTGTTCTTTGTCTGTGCCATGTCTTGTCGTGCCGGCCGGCAACTTAGTCCCTGGTGTTCGTTCGTAGTTCACGTTAGTGTAGAGCAGCTAGAACCACTTTCAACTTGTTAGACAGGCTGACAGGCTGGCCCCCTGAAGAAGAGAAACCGTCGTAGCCGCATACCGACCAGAATTTGAATAACCCGAACTTTAAAATCTGGAGACATTTACTATGACTTTACTATGACTTTACTACGAGCCGTAAACGAATAAGTTGAGCAACAATAGGCCTCCCCATTAGAGGTTTTAATGAAACGCTCCAGAATGTACCCATAGCTCTTGTCGGTAAAGGCAATCTCTCTTCCTATCGAGATACCAGATCTCATCACGTATGATCAACAGTACCCTGGCACCGGAACACAGTATTCCTGTAAATCTTGACCCCATTTGTTAAAGTGTGATAATGATGGACACTGGGCCAAGACAGAACAGACGATAAGGTCCAAGCAACGGAGATCTGCAGAGGTTGAAACTGCACATTTAATAACGTCGATGACTGAGCTTCACGAGATCCAATATCTCTCCACTGATCTACAAACATGCATCAGATTTGGGCGTTGAATGAATTATTTCCAGGGGCTACGAGTCCGGTGGCAGGTGGGTAACAATAAAATAGGCACTCGAGATCGACCTGACAAAAACAACATATGTGGCAATGACTGGTATTATGTCCGGAATTTTGTCAACAACCGTGCCTATTTTTTTTGACCCGCCTGGGGTGGGTGGAAGTTCTGTGTGTTGTTCCATGTGGATCAATATTCAGCTACATAGTGTACAGGTCTCTATCCACAAGAATATCTCTATGTCTAATCTCGATCTAGCAAGGCGTGAGTTTCGTCGCATAATGCAGGCAATACCTGAATCATTCGAGTGTGACCTGTCACATTATCTGAGCACCTAATTATACTTTGTATGGAGCCGCATTCACATTTTTCGGAGACTTGTTTCCAGAAACAAACACACGAATACCTCAACTGGAACCTCTTTGCATGTTGCTCGGTCGTTTTCGATCAACACTCTGGGGTTAGCTCAATGTTAATCTTCATGATGTCTTGTAAGCTTATTATAATCTTCTCTTTTGGGTTATTTTCGTATAATGGACCCTTCATTCATGGACCCTTATTCAAGAGCGCATCCCTAACATTTGAGTTAAGACATTATCTTCAAAATGCCATCCCCACATCTAATACCACGTAGGAATTATTATGGTACAGTACCTAAGTGTTGGGATTTAGTCCCCCTTTTCTAGAAGATTGATGCAGAAAAAGAAAACAGATAAAGAAAAACTTGATAACGCTCTGACGTGCTGGGCTGAGACATAAAGTATAGCTAAACAAACTATTGGGAAAAAGGAAATAATTGCGGCATGGCTGGAAATAGGCTGTAGATCCCGAGTCATTTCAGCTTTCACCATTAGAGAAAAAAAAGCAAGGAGTATTCTGAACAAGCGAAATGTGGCTGGCAAAGAACATCCGATATTTCCCAGGATCTAGACCTCCCCAGTCAACAAACAAGCTAGACTTAAGCCACAAGAGTTGAGAGATCGTCACGTGATGATCTCATCGTCATAATCGAGGTACGGTATCAGGAACAATCAGGGTTTTCACTGCAGAAAAAAAGAGACTAATACCAGGGGTCGGTCCCCAGAGAGCACTGATTCAAGTCGCCAAGAAACCCCGGATGTACGGTATAAGAGATAACTAACTATGGATGGATATCGGCCAAGTAAAACACTGGCTTCATCCCCCATTCCTTCTGCGTTCTCTGTCAGTATGTCACAGAATCCTTCCCGTTGTCAAGTAAAGTTTACTTCGCGTGGAGGCTTCATCTCATGGCTTGGTTGGCGTGGAAGAGTTTTCCACGAGTCTTATCTCGCCGGCCAATTCGCCTTGCGCTTAGCTTTATTTGGCAAAGCTGATGTAGTTCGTCTGTGCCCATCAAGAGACTTGACCACATTTTGCCATGCGAAACACCAATGCTTCAACGCTAGACCGTAAAATAACCCATGGGACGAGATCTCTTGGCCACTAGTCCTCCGAACTAGCGTGCCGTAGTGTTGGAATAGTAGACTGTCATGGTCTTGGTCTTGGTCCACATTCATGGTTGGCCCAGGTACTACTGTACTACGCTTGACTCAAACAAAATGACTCGGGGCCGCCAGACAAGTCAGATAGCGTTTGGTTGTGGGAGCCAAGCCATAGTGCAGTATCATGTTCTGGCTAGAAGGAGACTCATTTAGCACAGTTTCGAACAAAGATCATTTTCAGCCAGGTCGGGACTAGCCACAGCCGTCCACCGTGCACTATCCTACGTTAGATGCTCCGCTGATACCGGAGTTGTCCTCCTTGCCGACTCTCCACAATGCCGCACAGATGAGGCTATCCAGGTCTGGATACAGGTCCGCTTTTGGGTGGCGAACGGATAGCCACCTTCATGCATTTTCATATATAGTCTGACCTGGTTTCTCTTCATCGCTTAGAAGGGATTGTTCCACTCATCGTCGTCCCCTGTCTGTTCAGTCCCGAGCTCTTGGTTCAGTTCATCTCCTCACCCACATTCTTCAACAAGATGGCGATTGAGAGTCGGGCGACGCAGATTGCTGCGATCGGATACACATTTGTGATCCTTTCCTCGATCGCGACTGTTCTGCGAGTTTACTGTCGTGCCTTTGTCATCAAGGCTTTTGCTCTGGATGATTGGTTTGCTGTCATCGCTCAGGTATGCGTCATAGACTTCACTTCATCACCGTCGCGTCATTATTAACGGCTTCAAGTTTATGTTTATCGTTTTCTGCTCTTACGAACTCACCGGAACGCGATATGGAACTGGACGTCATTTCAAGGACATCGAGCCCAATGACCTTGTCAAGGCTATGCAGGTACGTAGCTTTGACTCAAAAAGTATGTGGCGCTGTCATCTAACATGGCTCGATTCAGATGTGGTGGACATGCGAGCCTACATACGTCCTAGCCAACATGGCTGTCAAAGCCAGTATTGCCATTTTCCTGCTTCGAATCTGTGTGACCCGAACACACAGAATGATCATCTACGTCGTCACCGGAGTCACTGAGCTTTATAGCTTGTTCTTCTTCTTGCTTTTCGTTCTTCAGTGCAGACCTACATCTCTCTTCTGGCTCCGATACTCTGCCAACCCTCCCGCTGGAAGCTGTCTGGATGCCACCGTCGTTGCCAATGCCTTCTATGGCTACTCTGCTATCAGTTGTGTGTCCGATTGGACCTACAGTATTCTCCCCATGTTCCTTGTCTGGAAGCTGCAGATGAGCAGGAGAACCAAGATCTCTGTTATTGGTATCTTGGCAGCTGGTGCTATGTAAGTTGAACTCCTTACGATATCCCATGATTGAAATGATAACTAACAACGTATCACAGTGCTTCTAGTGCAACCATCATCCGATTCCCTTACCTTTACTCTCTGACTGATATCGGCGATTTTCTATACTCGACTTCAGATGTCGCCATCTGGTCAACTGTCGAAACCGGTCTCGGTATCACCGCCTCAGCCGTCGCTACTCTCCGACCCCTCCTCCGAAACTTCCTTGGCCAAGGATCCTCTGCCGAGGGTGGTGGAAACTCTGCCAGACCATGGCAGAGAACCGGCAGCAACCATCCCACTGGAGGCTATCTCCGCAGTCACGGTGTCGAAGGCGGCGAGGAGGTATTTGACCTCCACGACAACGCTGGCAAGCGCATTGGTGTCACTACTATCATCGACCACGGCGAGGATGGCAAGGCCGGCGATAGCTCCTTCAAGCGAACCAGCAGATCTGAGGAGTCTGACTCCGTGAAGGAGCTTCGCACTGATTGGAACAGCAGTCACTCAGACATTGCTGGTGCGGACAAGAATGGCCAACCAAGACCTGAGAAGGGTTGGAACGTCTTGGTCAAGAAGACTGTTACCCAAACAAGAGGGTCTGATCTTCCTTAATTTGTCATTACTTTACTTTACTTATTTCATCTAATTTAATTCTACAGCGGCTAATAAAATACATATGCCTTTATAATGTTATATTCTTCTTGAACAATAATGTCTGAAATGGAAATCATAGTAGTTACCTCCAGTATAGTCTTGAATGATGCAAATGTGCCAAATTCGCGGGCTAAGTTTGTTGGAGTTCAATCAGCCCGGCTCAGACAGTAAAAGGCAATAGCGACTTGTATCATAGAGTGACCATATTTAGATCCAGTTACAGACTGATGTCATGGGGCAGTGTATACTGGTTTCAGTCAAGACTATAACGCTCACTAATGTAAATAGTCGAGGCTTTTAATATCCCATGTTTGAAGTTTTAGGAGCAAGTGTTTCAGGATGTGTTGAGCTTGCGCCATGAAATCATTATTCTTTCACCTGAATTCGGAGTCTCCGCTGAGACCAATATAGCTGCTACATCTAACATCAGACACAAATAAAACAAGATATTGGAACAGTTTTCATTATAGTTCCCTGCGCCACGATTCGTAGCTCGATTAGATCAATCCTGTCAGGCTGTTCTGTAACAGAAATAGGACTGCTATTTCTCTTACTTTCAGCCTTGCGACCAGCACCTCTTGCGAAGAACATTGGCAGCGCTCGCATACTCGTACTAGACTACCAAAGACAACATCGTCCTTCCACCGCAGTGATATCCACCAGGAAATTTCACATGCCAAATTTATTCGGTTGGCTATCAACTAGTATGAGAAGGCCTGGCCTTTGCTTTCCATGGCCGATCTCACTTCCGTCTGTCGAAGCTTTCGGAGGTTGGTTAACAGGAGAATACCTACCAGGTGACGCAGGCTTTGCGAGAACACGGGCTTTGAAGTTCTATAGGATTCATGATAATGGGCAAGGTTCAGTTTACTCCCGGTGAGTTATAAATCGTGTAGTTTGAAAGAGTGAGCGTTGACAAGACTGTGGTGTATTTGGAAGCCTTGCATGAAACGTCAACATGCATTCTACTTGTGAGACACTGACTGGTATGGCATTAAATATAGTTAAAGGGCTAATATTGCCCAGAAGGCCATAATTAATACGTAGAAAATTGTTCGTCAAAGCCAGGTGCTTAAAAGCTTCAAGCACAAATCCGGTATACTATGGCCTCCACAGGAAACCGGGATGCTTCCAATCCAAATCTCGAATCTCCTCGACGCTTCTCCCAGCCAATGCCTGTGTGACATCGGTCCTTGATCTCCTGTTATTGTCCCATTTCATGTATACATGCAGCACAATAGTGAGCATGAAAATGGACGAGCAGGCTCCGAGGTTGAGGCCATTCCCGATCGGATAGTTGGGCCCGTCGAATGGCAAGAAGCACCACGTAGAAATCAACCCCCCGATGTTACCAAGCATAACGTTCAAGCCAATTCCAGAAGCTCGAGCAGTATCGGTTACCAGATTAGCTGAAACCTGAGCATTGGAGAGTGCGCCATTGGCAAAAGTGCCTGCGCAGATCAGGAATGTCCCAGCGTACCGAACATATGCTATGACCGTTTAGTATAGCGCCCTCAGCTTGTGACTTGGTTTTTAGATAACACTTACGATTTACGGTGCTGAGAAACATTATATAACCTGCTATGACTGGAAGTTGAGAGAGGTTTATGAAGATGTTGCGACGATCGATGACTGTTGATAGGAAGCTGATAGCAAGAGTACAGAAGGTACCAACGATGTAAGGCGGTACCGTCCGCAATTGCTGCTGAACAACCGACGCATCTGGGTAAATAGTTCTCACGATGGTCGGCGCAAAGAAAGCAAGACCTTGTACTGTGATGTTTGTGAACAAGAAAATGGTTGAAGTTCCAATCGTGACTGGCGAGCAGATACCTCGGCGAGCCAGCTTCCAGGAGAACTTCTCGAGTACCTCTGTAACACCCACGCGTTCCGACTTGATGCGTGCGATTGCCAAGTCCTTCTCTTCTTGTGTAAGCCAACGGGCGGTGCTTGGTCGATCAGTCATTGTGATGAATCCGATGAGTGCCAGCCCAATAGTCCCGATTCCCTCGATAGCAAAGATCATTCTCCATCTTGTGAGGGAACCGAAATTATCAAGCTTGAGGATTCCGGAGGCTAACAAACCGCCAAAGGCTCCTCCGAAGGAACCCATGGCGACATAGATGGCGAGCCTGAATGCGAGTTCACTTCGTCGGTACCACCGACTCAAGTAGTAAGCAATACCAGGCAGCATACCAGCTTCAAAGATGCCAAGTATGAATCGGACAGCACATGCTTCTCCCCTGGTATTGACAAAGGCTGTGCCTAGCGAGGCAATACCGAAGCACACTGAAGTAGCTGGGATGAACCAGCCTGGTCCGATCCACTTGCATACCATGTTTGCGGGGAGTTCGAAGACGATATAAGACTATATTGTGACAAGATATGTTAGACCTGGTATATAGAATCGTTAAGTCAGGTGGCCGGTCATACTTACAATGTAGAAGACTGTTAGTAGCAAATTGTAATCGTAGCCGACAAGACCAAGATCGGCTTCAAGCCCAGCCAATCGTGCATTGCCGATATTGGCTCTGTCAACAAAGCACATGAGATACAAGATGGTAACTGTCGGCATAATGTACCAGTCAATCTTGCGACGTAGCTTCTTTTCGGCCAATGCATCAAAGGTAGTAATTGGGTTGCCATGTCTATGACAAGATCAGTTCGATGTCGCGGTTTCGGAGATTCATTTCAACTCACTCGTCAGTGGCTAGATGTCCACGAGCAGCGGCATCATGCGCCACAGTGAATTCCAGCTCTTCTCTATTGGAAACATCCTTTCCAATCTCTTTTTCGCTATCAGATCCTTTAATCGGCATGATGGACTGACTGAGATGTTTCAACCTTGCTCGAGAGAGAAATGCACAAAGAGATTCAACAGCAGGGGGTCATATTTAACATTAAGCTTATCTCAAGAGCTGTGTCGAATCATAACGCTGCCCAAGGTGCCAAGACTGAGGGGGTTTATGGTGTGTCGGGTGACGGGTTTGTACCATTCGGATACGGGGTTCTTTCATGTTTGCTTGACCAAATGGGTAAGAAGAGAGAGGTATCAAGGGTCTAGGCCATGTTTGGTCCAATGAAGGGGTGGGATCGTCCATAGGAACAAAGAGATAAGGTTGGGAGTCTGGGGAAGAGTCTGGGGAAATGGGGCATTAGCCGCTTGGCGGGTATGGGATCATGGTCGTTCTCATCAATATCCGCTTGTTTCAAGGATCGAATATCCCAGGGTTTGCTCAAACAAAATAAAGCGAGATCAGATATGTACAGAATGCGGTTTCATGATGCTACTTTCTACTTGACCAGAAAATAGATATTCGTTCTCCTGAGCCTGACCATTGCATAAGGTGGTACTGTTATTATAGGAGGGAGGGGTCGCTATATTACTTCACTGAGCTGAACTAAGTTTAACGGCCACCGTTAATCGAATACAGCTGGATCTCCTTTGCTGTCCCGACGTTGTGGCCTGTTCCGATATACCAGGCAATGCTAGAACTACTCTCTATACGGATACCTTGTGTCCAGATAACGGTGTGGCGCATGAATAGCTTCACATGGATGTTGGTCTAACTGTGGCGGACTACGAAACGGAGGTGGCTGATGAGTTCGGGTGATGGAATATCCGCTGCCGATCACCTTCCAGAAATCGCGTCAAGTCGTCCAATCTCGCTCTTCCCATGTGTTGCTCAATCACTGGCAGCACTCCATTGACAGATCTGAGGACGAATTGGACCTACTCGACACTATAGAACAACAGTGGCAGCTGGTCTGATCCTATGATTCGACTTTCTTAGAGCCTCCCTCGTTATCTCCCTGCTATGGTAACGTGACCGAAGCCAATCTCTCTCGACGCGTCGCCGACCTCGATTTCTATCCAGGTATCATTCGTAATAGCACAGTTCAGCTCGTAGGCTTGGACACCTGTTTTATATACACCACTTTATCGATAATTGGTCCATCGATTGACGGCAGACTTGCTGGCTTCGTCGTGGATGCCAGCTCATGCCATCAATTCCTTACAAGGCAATCTCGAACTGTCGCCTCTCCGATATCGACGCGTTCGGATTTACGTTTGTTATGGTTGAAGCTTCAGATGCACGGCCATAGATTCCATATTGTATCGAGCAATTGCAACAATTATGGTGGTCGTGTAGAAGGGGGAACAGGCTTAGAAGGTGTTCACCTGCAGGGTAAGCGACGTAGACCATTGACTGCCACCATGCACATGTGATGTTCAGCACATAAAATGAAACGATGATAATTATTGCTTCATTGGGTAGAGAACAACATTGCTATAATTATAATGTCATTACTCTACACTCCCTCGTAATGAGTTAATGAATGATATGTGCCAACTATTGGCTTAAGTTGTTAGGACTACCATGCTACAAAGACCTGGCCTTTCTCCTTATTGGCATCAAGTAGCATGATCACAATTGTCGAATCTTACGCAAGATAGAAAACCTCTTTGAGAACGATGATCAGGAAGTCGACAGTATTCTATCTTACTCACTGACTGCTTTCTCTCATAAGATTGCACACTTTGCTTCCAAGAATTGAACGCATTATCTCTATGTAGAGTAATCAGTACCACAACTGAAGCAACCAACTACGTCACTGTAACTAGTATGACACTCAAGCCCTTACCTGGTCATTCGCGCAATTAGTTTCTGAGCAAGTCGCGTTCCAGGCTCTGAGCAAGGACCCATCAACGCTGAACTATCGGGTTCTTATTTTCGTGATCCACTGGAATTGGGGACACACGACAAAGAGAATTTTCTTACGCGGGGCCCCAGGTTCAACTTTTGACGCGCTTATTTCAGGGCTAACCTGGTCAGTGTCGCGTAAGAACCCCCTTTTTGGGTAAAATAATGACTAACGCCATCACTTTTGAGTCCACTTGACCAAGAAAAGACTATGACAAAGTCATGCAATTGAAGCCATCTCATGTTTTCTCACCTAGACTGTGACCTAATATATTGCCAGGGCTCAGTTATGTCTGTTTGCCTCTGAGTAGCACGATGTTCACTTACCAATGGGAGATGGATCTTGGCTGTCCTTTGTATGACATATTGCTATAATATCTATTTAGCATAGAGCTTGATGACTCAATGTTTGAGAATAATAAATCTACAACTATCTGCTTCTATTAAGCACTCGTCATTAAAACATATATCGTCTAGTGAGGCTCTACAGCGGCTAACCGGGTATTTTAGGGGGTGGTCAGACAGAGACACACAAAGCTAAGCCTAAAGAAGGGGTCATAGCCTACGAATCTTTGCCCTCCCCGTTCGTGGGAAACCCCAGAAAATAAACAAGTTCGGATCCAAAGTGCCATCCAATCCATGCATGGGGTAAATAAAAATGTTTATTTAAATAGACTCGACTGCTCCATACCCCAGATTTCAACATTGCTCTCCACAACTCGACAAGTTTGGACTCCTTTCATAAAGTCTCTTTCTTTTCACCATGTCGAACTCGTCCTCTAGGGACGAACCTTACACAATGGAGTCTACTCCCAAGAAGACAATTTGGCAGTCAATTCGTGAGAACCCAAAGGTCATCTTTATTGCCTTTTTCGCATCGTGAGTATTTTTTCGGATACTACTGATAGTGTATGCAAATCACTGACAACCACAGATTGGGAGGCTTTGAGTATGGCTACCAACAAGGTGTTCTGGGACAGTCTCTTGTCATGACTAGATTCACCCAAAACTTCCCTTCTGTCGTGGAATCATCTTCAGCAACTGGATGGCTCACATCTATCCTCCAGCTTGGAGGTATTCTCGGATCTCTAGCGGCTGGTGTCTCAAGTGAAATCATCTCACGAAAGTACACCATGTTCATCGCCTGCTGTTGGGTCGTTCTCGGCAGTTACCTCTACGTCGGTGCCACAGCCGGAAACCCTTCTCTCCTCTACGCCGGTCGATTCCTGACTGGTGTCGGTGTTGGTCTTTTCAGCGGTGTCGGTCCTTTGTACAACGCCGAACTCTCTGCGCCCGAGATGCGAGGTCTTCTCGTTTCTTTCTACCAGCTCGCTACTATTCTCGGCATCATGCTTTCCTTCTGGGTTGGTTACGGATGCAACTATATCGGCGGAACCGGAGATTCGCAATCTGACCTTGCTTGGAGACTCCCTTCCATCATCCAGGGTATCCCTGCCGCTATTCTCGCCGTTGGTATCTGGTTCATGCCTTTCTCTCCTCGATGGCTCGTCAAGGTTGGCAGAGACGAAGAGGCCAAGTCCACTCTGGCATGGATGAGAAAGCTTCCCATCGACTCCGATCAGGTTCAAGTTGAGTACCTCGAGATCAAGGCCGAGGCCGTTTTTGAGCAAAAGGTGTTCGCCAGAGACTTCCCCCACCTCGCTGAGAAGGGCAAGAGTCGATTCAGACAGGAGATTGCCCAATATGTCACTTGCTTCCGATCCATGGACAACTTCAAGCGAGTTTGCACTGCTTGGCTCATCATGTTCTTCCAGCAGTGGTCCGGTATTGATGCCATTATCTACTACGCTTCCAACGTCTTTATCAGCCTGGGTCTCACTGGTGGAACCATTGCTCTGCTCGCAACCGGTGTTACAGGTGTTGTTTTCCTCATCAGCACTATTCCTGCTATGGTAAGTTACTTGAAAATAATGTGATTGAACTCAAAACTAATACGTTGATTCTTAGTTGATCATTGATCGCGTTGGTCGCAAGCCCATGCTGCAAGTTGGATCCATTGTCATGGGTGCCAGCATGATTACTGTCGGTATCATTGTTGCCAAGTTCCGCCACGACTGGCCCTCTCACGTTGCAGCTGGCTGGACTGCAGTTGGTTAGTGACCCTCTCAAGACGTCTGTGAACCTTTATTAACATAACTCTTAGCTCTTATCTGGGTTTACATTGCCGGTTTCGGTGCTACATGGGGCCCTGTGTCATGGACTCTCATCTCCGAGATCTTCCCTCTTTCCATCCGTGCCAAGGGTGCTTCCATCGGCGCTTCCAGCAACTGGCTCAACAACTTTGCCATCGCCTTTTTCGTCCCTCCCATGCTCGAAGCCTGGGAGTGGGGAACCTACATTTTCTTCGCCGTCTTCCTGTTTGTCGGTATCCTCTGGGTGTGGTTCTACCTTCCCGAGACCAAGAACGCATCCCTTGAGGAGATGGACCGTGTATTCAAGAGCCGAGCTGGAGAACAGGATGCTGAGCTTCTTCGTGAGGCTCAGGCAGAGGTTGGTATTCTTGGATCTACTTCTGGGCATAAGGCTTCTATGGACAAGGGGGGCGAGAAGCACGTTGAGGAATTGTAATCAATGTTATGAGATATGCCGGAGGTGTGTTAGTACAATAGTTTAGTACACGAATAATGTCACAAAGATGAACTTTAATTTTACATTGAACGACTATGTATTCAGCCAGTGATACGTAATGCCTTTTGACGTTGCCAGAATGTGTATATCGTGTCGGATGCCATTTCAATTCATTGTGAACGACTACATAGCATAGCTTCACAACTTCTGCCCCATAGCCAACTCAAATTCATATCAGGAACTATAAACTAACACCACCATGTCATATCTACTCTCAAGACATATATAATATCGGTATCGCGATTGGCATTATCAGTCCTTTCTCCAAGTTGCATCTAGATAGCCTGTTGAAACACAGTAGCATGCCTGAACAAACATAGTTAGTAAACACTCTAAATATTGTAGATCTTCCATCACCATCTAATGTAACTTTATTATTCTCACTTGTCAATACGGTACTAGGCTCCATTTGTAATCTCCTTTTAGTCAAAAGATTACTATCAATTGCCTGTGAAGTCACGGCCCAGGCTTACTTCAACCAGAGTGAAGGAACAGACTTGCAAAAAGCTGACTGTAGTAGAGACAAAGTCTGTCTGCATCCGAGATTGCCATCTAATATTAACTCAATGCTATAACAACGTCTTGAATGCGGGGTATTGGTTTAAAGTGCTGATGATCTGAACTGTCTGGGGCAACGTTGCTTCCTTCAAATAAGTATGGACCAGATTCTCCGTTTGTTCCTAGACTGATTATTGTCAACCGAGTCATGGTCCGAGAATCTGGTCGCCTAAAACCCTCGAATTTGGTCTAGTGATTCCCCGGCGAACCCCAGAAAATCAACCTTGATTGGTGTGTTTCCCCAGTTTATTGGCACTTGGATGGGGTCATCCGGGGATCACCGGACACTGCAAATTTGCTCTGTCTCATCAAATGAGAAGAAACTGGGAAGAGAAGAGGCTACAATTCCTCTTTGGGATGTATCTGCATTGCATTCTCTTCCACAATGTTCAATTGCAACGCTACTGCCTTGTGATAGCGCATCAGATCGGACAACTCTTTCACTCTACCCCACTTCAGGACCGATCGACATCGGCTCACAATGGCCTTTTTCCCTCCAGAGGACTTTTCTCTTGACCCACGTTTCATAGAGCTTCAGGAAGAGCTCAGATCCGTTCTCTTTGCAGGTCTTTCTGCGCTATCACCAAGTGCATCATGCACGCCAGAGGCAGAAACAACACCTACACAGTCGCCGCAGACACTCAACTTTTCCAATGTCACTGTCAATATTCCTCATGACAGGTTAATATGTTATCTTCAAAACTGGGTCACCGAGTGTGCACCCTACCTGGATAAGTTTGATGAGGATAAACACTTTCAGATACATGTTCCGCTCATGGCGCAAAAGTCACCTGCTCTGTTATACGCCATGCTGGCATTTTCATCGAGACAGATGGAGAGGAGAGGTCTCACGCAAGAAGGTGGTTGTGACAGTCTTGAGTTATACCAGGAGAGCATCAGATTGCTCAGTCCGGGACTACAGGCCAAAGACCCAAATATGCTGGTGACAGCCTGTATCCTCGCTGTCTTTGAGTTGATGTCGGGAGGGTCTAAAAACTGGAAGCGTCATGTTGAAGGGTGTGCCTCACTGTTTGAGTTCTTTGGAGTCGATGGCTTCTCTGGTGGTCTACCCCAAGCAGTCTTTTGGTGCTATGCTAGAATGGAGCTGTGCGGCGCCATCATCTCAGATGGCACTGAAACTACAGTCCTTCCTCTCTCGAAATGGGCCCCTTCAGTACCTGAGTCGTTGGTCTCTTCTGAGCAGATTGAGAGATATGTGCGGGACATGTTTCACGAGAGAAGCCGTGACTCGCCCGACATGCAAGCCAACTGGGCTATATATCTATGTACCAAGGTCTGTGACCTTAGATTCCGAAGAACGCAGAGTTTAGAGCTGGGGCGGGCAGATGTTCAAGATGACAGGCCTTTCTCGGAACAATGGCAGCAGCTCTGGAACGAGTTACAATTCTGGCTCGATGAACGCCCTCCGACAATGAAGCCTATAAGCATGGTTGAAGCAGGTGATAAACAAATCTTCCCAGCTATGCTCTTCCCCCACTGGGCTGCTATTTCCAGCAACCAGATATATCATACTGCGTGTATCTTAATGCTAGAGATGCGCAATCTTGGACATGAATTAGACTACCAATGTCTGGCGCTCTGGCACGCGCGTCAAGTCTGTGGCATCTCATGTGCTAATCTTCACCCCGGCAGTCTTGTCAATTCCATACAGCCACTTTACGTTGCAGGCAAATTGTTCTCGCATGTGAATGAGAGAAAGCAAATAGCCCGACTTCTCAAATCGATTGATCGCACGACTGGTTGGGGTGCACTATGGAGGCTAACGGATCTTGAGGCTGAATGGGGTTATGATGCTGGAGCGATTCTCAAGACTTTATAGATTCACATGTACCCTCAAAACACTATATCAGCTATGCTGACTCATAACAGAATAGTATAAGCGAGCATATATGCTGTACGTAGTAACGTGATCTCGTGATCAGTGTCTTGGCAAATAAAGTACTCTCCAAGTTGGAGCCGCCGTCGCCTAAGACACCCCTTCATGGAATAGCGTGTTCAGAACCGCTGTGGAGCACATGCAACAGCTCACAGGACACTGTCGACTTTATATACTCCCTAGATACTACGTAAGTTCTGTATAGCCTGACCTCGCACTCAAAGTCTTCCACAATGTCCTCCCCAAAGCCCGTAATCAGCATCTTGGGATCCCTCAACATCGATCTCGTCTCATATGTCCCCCATCACCCATTACCAGGAGAGACGATAACCTCTAGCCAATTCAATGTCTTCCCAGGCGGGAAGGGTGCAAACCAAGCCGTTGCTTGCGCAAAGCTCTCTCGAACTTCTGACCTGAAAGACTCAAGCGTTGACGTTGTCATGATCGGTGCAATTGGAGCAGACGCATACGGCTCCACGCTTCTGGATAGTCTTAGATCCTACGACGTGGGGACAGACTCGATCATCGTGAATCGAGATGGCAGTGCTGGCTCACAAAGCGGTATAGCTATGATCATCGTCGATGAGCCCACGGGTCAGAACCGCATCATCTTGTCCCCAGGAGCCAACAATTCCCTTCGACCAAGTCAGTTCCAGCAAATACCTGGGCCAGCGCCTGCATTGTTGATCATGCAGCTGGAGATCCCACTGGATACTGTTATCCAGGCTTTCCAAGCGGCAAAGACCATGGGGACCCCAGTACTTCTCAACCCTGCACCCGCCCAGACTCTCCCCGCAGAGATCTACCAAGGACTGGCACATCTCATCTTGAACGAGACCGAGGCAGCTCTATTGTCAAATAAGGACGAGTCGGAGTTTGACGATATCTCTGTGGTGGAGCAAGCTGCATCCGATTTCCTTACCAAAGGCGTACATAACGTCGTTATCACTCTGGGTGGAAAAGGAGCTTACTTTGCCAACGACACTGGCTCGAAGGGGCTCATTCCTGCACAGAAAGTCAAGGTTGTCGACACAACAGCTGCCGGTGATACCTTTATTGGTTCATATGCAGTAGAGGTTGCACTCGCAGGTCAACGAGCTGAAAAGTTCGACATCGAGGAGGCTGTTCATTCTGGAATTCGAGCTTCATCACATACAGTTGCGAGACGGGGAGCACAAGTATCCATTCCGTGGAAAGACGAGTTGGAGTGATATCGGTAACAAAAACAATAAAATTACGTTTATTATCGTCGCAATGGGTTATCCCGAGAACCAAGACATGTATTAACTGACTAGTGTCAGGAATGGAGATTGGTAGGGGCGTTGGAATGCCGTGAGGAGGACCAGAACTGCTGCAGATCCGCAATTTCCCTTTGCAGCGGAATTTTAGTCGCATCGCCAATCCGTTGAAAGCAAGACAGCAAGGCTTCCTGCTGTGAAGGATACGTCATATCTCTCGCGATCCGAACGACGGTTGCCACCACGACAGGATCCCATTGATCAGGGAAGTTGTTCCATAAAGCCAATTTTGCAAGCTTCTGTGCGTGCCAGCTCTTAGATACTAAGCGGTGCGGCGTTGACGAGAGTTTTACCAATCGGGGCTTGTAGGAGAGTAGAAGGAGTGAGGAGTAGTGTATATTGAGATTTGCTTGCACTGCAATGGCGCTGGAATACACATCGGCGGTGAATGGAGAGTTGGCGGTAACTGCATGTGCGTCTACCTCGGGGCTTTCTAGGAGAGGGACCATTTCTGGAGGACGGTCTCTGAACCATTGCACGCATCTAGCCCACAGGTTTGACCAGGTTGCCCATACTAGAGAGCTGGATTCTTGTGTTGGTGATTGTATAGTTGAGATGCCATTAAGGAGTGGAATAACTTTGTTATGTATCAACTGGCAACATGCTGTGAGATGTACCAAACAGGTATCATAAATCTCACATGGTGACATGTTGGATCTTAGTAAAGTCTCGTCTATCAAAGATAGCGAGGACGGGGATATGGGCGACCTCGACGCTATAATAGAAGAAGCCAGCTCTGTTTGCATTTCGTTAGCTCATGTCTCACATTGCAGCTCGGGTTCGAAAATACCAGCTTTAAAGTGAAAGCGATCCAGAGTTTTGAGAGGTTCTTCCTGGTTCTCAAAGAATTGGTATCGATCTCCTCCAAGGTGACGATCAGAATGAAGATTCGCCCATTCAGAAGGTGACGTATAGAAGAAATTACCCAACGCCAGCAAAGATCTCCCCACATCAGCCGTGAAAGCACTTTCTAGGGATAACCTATGTTGAAGATGCTGAATAAGATGAAAGTCCCCTTCTGGGGCAGTTGACCCTCTACTTCGTCGCATCGCAACCCATACGATGACATCCATGATGACGGACTTTTCGGCTGCCAACGTCATGATCTTTGGTCCGAAAGTAGATCTTGGAGCATTAGAATCCAGCCAGGGTGCTATCTGATATCTGAAACGTAGCATAGCTGTTTGTCTTTCTGATGAGTTTTGCTCGGATAGAACTGTCTCGTTCCACCGAGCGGGCGTGGGGATCTGGTTCCCATCATTGTTTTGATGATGCGTTGTAGCTGCAGCGGTTGGTTGAGAAGCTTTGGTGGTAGTGCTTTGGGTAGAGTCGATCCTATCGCTTCTCACTATACTATGTATAGGACTCTCAAGTGCCGGGTCGAGAGTAGAAGGGCTGTCTTCTATGAATGATAGCAAGCTATCTTGCATAGGCTTTGGAAGTCAGTGTTAGCCGAAGGCGATTTATAGTCCGTCATAACTCACCAGTAACGAATCAGGCTCATCAGAAGTGTCTTCTTGAGTATCATCTCGAGCACGCTCATCTCTACACAGTGAAGATCGCACGCCTGGCACAAAGGTCCACTCCTTGAACTCGCATGTTACATTCCTGCCCTGGCAGCTTCCGCACCGGGGCCTTTGTTCGTCACCTGGGTCAGTGTTAGACAGAATCAATCTAACGAGGATATATACAATGAGGCGTTTCTGCTGGGCTAGAGTGCAAGAGAATTACTAACATTTTCTACGACGTCTTCGACATGGTATACAGCCTGTGCGGGACCGTCTTTTGTTATCGGGGATTCGTCTGATTACTGGCATTGCGATAAGCAACAGGTCATTTGGTGAGGAATGGGATCATGAGAAAAAGAGGAGTCTCCAAGGCGGTGTAACCTGGCAGTTGTCGAGAGATTCATCAATTGTAATAATATGTCTTTACAATTAGGCTATAGGATGAAACTTGACCAGCCAATTGAAACCAGTACAACCATCTCGTACTTTGGCATTAAGGGATTAGTTGATTCCAAATGAGGATTCATGATTTGTATGACATTCCAGAAGATGACGTCCTCTTGATAGCCATGGTTATTGTTATAGATAAGACGAGCTAACTAAACTAAGCCAAATAAAGAACAACAAGAACTCCGGACTTCTTACCGAGACGCCAACACTGTCTACTACCCTGGATATTGGCAACATTCATAGATATATCTTTATTAGCAACAGGGTACAAGGTGTAGTCTGCTGCTCGAATCCAATTTTGAGCGGTTGATTTGAAGGAATAATTGATGTGTCACCGATTGGAAAACCTCTGCAGCTATTCAATTCTTGAACATCACCGGCATGAAGGAATGGTTGGATACAATGACGAAGGGTTTTACTTATACAAGCAATTGATTTGCCCCGAGTCTCCTAATTGTCATGTTAGATGAAATAACATTATTGGTTATCCCGTAATGGATATGCAGCTTCACTTCAATTGCTAATGACACTGCATTTATATGGAATACTTTCCATCGTCATACGCAGCTTGAATAGCTGAGATTGAGGAAGGCATTGCAGACATCGCCTCCTCGATTGCAAGGGTACACCATAGCAGCATCAATCGATCTGAGATTGGTATCGATTGGTGTCACTTGGCATAAAACTTGACAAAAGACCCTAGCCAGGCTGGAATGGATGATTCGGCAAACTGGAGATTTCCCGGCACAATAGTGTCGACAAGACAAAGACAAGCTTCTTCTACTCCACTATCCAGAACAGGCGAGACTGCCAAGTATCCACGAATTAGCCATTTGAGTATAGCTATACAAATTCCAGTGTAGGGCCATTTAGTGCGATTATTGACATGACCTGATCTGTGTCAGTGTACCCACTTGGCATACCTTCTGAGCAAAGAGTGATGGATGCAATTGGAAGTTTCCCCATCACCAAGCTCACTAGTTACAAAGAGTAGAGGGTCTTGGAGCCGGTCGACTGGATATGACAGCCCAGTAAGAGAGAACAATCATCTCCCCAGAACCACAGGATATTGCCAAGCAGGCCAAGGTAAGGCTAGACAGCGGCACGAAGAACCCTTCCTTGGCCAGCTTGATCTGACCCATGATCTACATCTAGCTGACAGATCGCCAAGCCCATTCATCTTTCCACATATACATACTACCAGAGTCTTCGAGCTCGCGACACAAGTAATAGGAAGTATAACTCGGTCTGAAAACTTGTAATGAGCCCATTTTGCCGGAAGCAGTTGAGCTGTCACCATCTCGACCTATAGCGACATCCCAGGATCCAGCCTTCACGGGTAACATGATCATTCGGGTAAGTAAGATATCTCTAGTAAGAAGTTCTCCTATTATTGCCAAATTGCAACTGCAAAAGTTAAGCTTTGGAGAGTTCAAATTGTCACCGAATAGCGCAATGTCTTAAGCTAAGTCTTCTAGATTTTGATAGCGCCGGGGACGCTAGGCGCTAGGCTTACGGGATAAGACAAGCGTAGCCGTGTAGCCGGTTCGCAAACCGAATATTTTCGCGTGGGTTTCTAAACTACGCCAAAGTTCTCTACCAAGAATGGAAGCGATTGTCCCGGGGGCGGCGTCAGGAATGTAAGAGTCCTTAGTAGACAGGCATTTCCCAGGAGTGGCAGCGGGTAGGCCCGTTTTTTCTTTTCTAAAACCTAAATGGCAAGGTACTCTACGTAGATGGCACAATTTGGAAGCATTGGTTCAGCCAATTGAAGAACACAAATCAAAGTGAAATGGAAGTAAGTCAGAACGTGGATGCATCCCTATACCGTCATCGATATGTTCTCTATAGTAGAGGACAAGAGGTGAGATGTTGTCAACGATCATATTCATGGCCTAACAGAGATGCAATAACATCAAGCTCCTCTCTCTTCTGTACTACAAGACTGGACTTGACTATTCCCTTGGCATCCAGACGCAAGATGGAAGGTACTAGACCCCTGAAGATCATTGCTTGCATGCCAAAAACGTGGGTTTCTTACTACAACAAGTCAGATATTAAGTTTGGTTGAGGCAAGCTCGTCTCCGGGCCCTGGGCTATCCAGACAAGCTAGACCAGACGAGCCTACAACATTGACTTTCTCGACAGTATGTCGACCCAATAAATATTCAAAATCGCTGAAAACGGGAAATCATCATGTCAATCAGTCGGCGAACTCGGGATTTGCTTGATATATAAGTGAAGATGGATTCAACTTCAGAGTAACTCAACCATCACAAACTACAATCACAGTAGTAGATTCCTTATTCCTCATTTCTCACAATGCACTTCATCAAGACTGTGGCTCTTGGCATGACCATTGCTGCTGTTAACGCAGCGGCATTGCCTGCAGGAGACGAAGGACTTAGCTGCAACCTCTCCGGTGGCATTGAAGCCTGTGAACCTCATGAAATTTCTTATGCCGATACACTGAGACGTCTTCTGAAGAGGAAGTCTAGCAAGGGTTCTAACAACAAGCCCGCTGCTGCCAAGGCTACTTCTACCACTAAGCCTGCCTCTAACGCTAAGCCCACCTCTACAACTAAGCCTGCTTCCACTACCAAGTCTACCACTACCAAACCTGCCTCCACCACCAAGCCTTCTTCTACTACCAAGCCCTCAAGCACCTCAAAGCCCGCATCCACTACCAAGCCTGCATCCACTACCAAGCCTGCTTCTACTACCAAGCCTTCTTCTACTGCCAAGCCGTCAGGCACCTCAAAGCCTGCCAGCACCACTAAGGGTGCATCTACCACGAAGCCTGGTTCTACCTCCTCATCCACCACCAAGAAGGCCGGAACCACATCAAAGGCTACTACTACTTCCACCACTTCGACTACATCCAAGGGCAGCACTTCTACCAAGCCAAGCACATCAACCAAGGCCAGCTCTACCACCTCTTCAACCACAAAGCCTACCACTACCAAGCCAACAACCACTATTCTGGCTACCACGAAGCCTACTACCACCTCTTCATCCACTGGCAAGAAGGCCGAGACTACATCCACCACTTCGACTACATCCAAGGGAAGCACTTCCACCAAGACAAGCACATCAACCAAGGCCAGCTCTACCTCAACCACCACTACCTCCAAGGCTACGTCCACGACTAGCACCTCATCCCAGAAGCCCCCAAGCTCAACCTTGACTACCTCAACCAGGACTGAGAAGTCAGAGGATTCTACCACTACTTCCAAGGTCAAGAATGAGAATACCACCACTTCTGAGAAACCATCTGAGAAGACCACCACTGTTGTGGAGCCCGCAGCTCAGCCTACCACAACGTCCGTCGACGACGATGAGGAGACTGATGCTCCCGAACCCGAGGAGCCTACTTCCACCTCCAAGGTCGTGAATGACGAGTCAACTTCAGTTGAGCCAGTTGACGAGCCTACAACTACAGCTGAGGAGGATGACGACGAGACCACCTCTGCAAAGCCCGTCGATGAGCCTACATCCATTGCCAAGGATGACGAAGAGACCACTTCTGAGAAGCCTTCTGAGAAGACAACTGCAACTGCTAAGGATGGTGGTGACGACACTACGTCTACTGAGCCCGTCGAAGAGACCACCACATCTGCGGTCTTTGAGGAGCCCAACACCAAGGTTGTTTCAGATGAGCCTACTTCCACATCAGATGCATCTGATGATGAGGAGACCACATCGTCAAAGTCCGTCAACGACAAGCCCACCACCACTGCTTCGAGTGATGACGATGAGCCCACGTCAACCGCTTCAGATGACAAGGAGTCCACCACAACCATTGTTAATGATCAGGAACCTACCACCTCTTCTGCTGTTGATGATGATGAGACAACTACATCTGAAGCTAAGGGGCCCAATTCAACCGTCTCGGACGATGGTGAGGAGCCTACCACTACTGTACACGACGATATGTCCACTACTACCGCTTCAGATGATGAGGAGTCCACCACCACTGTTGCTAATGATCAGGAAACTACCACCTCTGCTGCTGTTGTTGATGATGATGAGACAACTACCTCCTCTGCTCCTGATAAGGAGCCCACTACCACTGCTACTGACAACGAGGACCCTACTACAACTGCTGTTGATGACGATGAGACAACTATGACTGAAGTAGAGAAGCCCACTTCAACCACCTCAGATGCTGACGAGGAACCTACAACTTCCGACTCTGCTGATGAAGAACCTACCACTACTGCTTTGACCGATAGTGATGAGCCCACCACCACTTCGGAGGCTGCCGATGATGAGCCTACCACTTCCAAGACAGTTGATGCTGAGGAAACCACTTCTGAAGAGCCTGCTAGCGATGCTACTACGACTTCGGAAGTCGTTGATACGGAATCCACCACGACCAAGGTTGTGGAGGAGCCTGCTGACGAGACCACTTCTTCCAGTATTATTGACGACGAGTCTACCACTACTAGTGAGGTCTCTGAGACCGTCACTGCCAAGCCAGCTGACGCCGAGGAGACTACCACTTCTGCCGTTGAGGAGCCGACCGATGAGACTACTTCTTCCAGTGTCGTTGAAGAGGAGCCTACTACTACCAGTGAGGTGCCTGAGACTACCACCTCCAAGGCAGCTGAGGAGTCCACCACAACCTCTGCGGCCGATGAGCCTGTTGATGAGCCTAGCACTACTTCCAAGGCAGCTGATTCTGCGAAGGAGACTACTACCTCGGCCGATGAGGAGACTACCACTGTCGCTGCTGATGAGGAGAGTAATACATCTATCACTCCCGTTGCTAAGACTACCACTTCTGTCGATGAGGAGACCACCACTTCTGCTACTCCTGCTCTTGAAGAGCCCACTACCACTGCCGCGGAGCCTGACAGTGAGCCTACTACTACCTCCAAGGCAGATGAGAAGACCGCCACAAGCTCTGCGGCTGAGGAGCCTGTTGATGAGTCTAGCACCACTGCTAAGGCTGCCGACCCTGCTGAGGAGACTACTATTCCCGCCGCTAAGGAAACTACTACTTCTGCTGATGAGGAGGCTAGCACCTCTACCACTCCTACTGTTGAGAAGACTAGCACATCTTTCGATGAGGAGACCTCTACCACTCCTGCTGCTGGGGAGCCTACGACCACCTCCAAGGCAGATGAGGAGCCTGCCAGCGACTCTACAACCTCTTCTGATGCTCAGGAGCCCACTTCTAGCCCCACAACTCTGGTGACGATGGTGAAACCCGTTACTACAACATCCGACGCTGCGGATTCTGAGGAGACCACCACTTCTGTTGCTGCTGACGAGGAGACCACCACTTCTACCACCAAGGCTGCTGATCAGACAACTACCTCTCCTGCTGCTGAGGAACCCACCACTACTACTTCTGACGCCGCCGAGGAGACCCCTACCTCTTCTACTGCTGATCAGACGACTACCACTTCTGACGCCGCTGATCAGACAACTACCTCCTCTGCTGTGGAAGAATCTACCAATGCCACATCTAACGCCCAGGAGACACCTGCCTCTTCTACTGCTGAGAAGCCTACTACCACTTCTGACGCTGCAGACGAGCCTGCCTCTGATTCTACAACCACCTCAGCTGTCTCTGAGCCTACCACAACTTCTAAGGCCGCTGAACCTGCCGATGAAACCACTACACCTGCTTCCTCTGAGCCTACTACAACATCTGCTGCTTCTGAGCCCATCTCTGATTCTACGACCACCCCAGCTGCCTCTGGGCCGACTACAACATCTGCTACAGATAAGCCCGCCTCTGAGTCTACAAACACCTCAGCTGCCGAGGAGCCTACTACAACATCTGCTGCTTCTGAGCCTGCTTCTGATTCTACGACCACCTCAGCTGCCGAGGAGCCTACTACAACGTCCACTACAACATCTGCCGCTGAGGAGCCTACTTCTGACTCCACGACTCTGGCGACAGTGGTCAAGTCTGACAGCGCGTCAACCACGGCAGATGAGTCATCCACAGAGACATCCAGCAGCCCTTAAGTAAGAGGATATGAATGGTATGCGATGGACTGGAACGTTTAGTTAAAGTGTTAATATGGATTGATGGACTTAATGCTAGGAGTATTATGATGGAGTTGGATACAGTTTGATACAAGATAGTTTGGATATAATATCATCTCATTTGTTTTACACTGCCTGTCCAGTTGTAGAGTACTAAACTGTATATCCCCACTGAAAGTAACTGGTGAATTCTTCTCTCTGTCAGCTTAAATGTTAGGGACTAACATTAAGAGTGATCAGTAATGGTTTTTGAGCCTTAACTGTTTCTTTCTATTACAGTGTTTGAATTGCGACTGAACTGAGGCCTACAAGTGATGGGTTGCCTTAGATTTCCTCGTCCCAGAGACTCTGACTATGACATAATTCTCAATAACGAACCGCAACTAACAACTCACAAACGAATCACCAATTCGTTCTTCGGTCTGGTGGTCTAGTGGTATGATTCTCGCTTAGGGTAAACCCTATAGCATTGCTTGCGAGAGGTCCCGGGTTCAATCCCCGGCCAGACCCTTCCTTTTGCCAATCTAGCATTATTTTTTACTCCAATTACCTATCCTATGTATTCATCGCGTTGCTCTCATATGTATGCTACATTAATTCACATAATTCTCTTTCAAAAATGCTTGGTTCCCAGGGTACGTAGAACTCTTGTAATACAACCTCAAGCGTACATGGCTCGTTGTCATGGTCGGTACACCAGCCCGGCGCCTTGAGACTGCGGAGCATCTCATGCACCAACTTCGCACTGTAACCCGAGAATGGCTTTTCAGGTTTTGTCAGTGGAAGGTTAAACGCTCTCATCTGTCTTGTGAGATATCCGAGAAGCCTACAGGCACACTCCAGAGTGCAACAAAGATCTTTCGCCATGAGACAATCCTGCAGGTCGAACAGTACTTCGAGGAGCTCCTCGACTAGTTTTTCTCGCTCTTCTTCAATCAGTGCTATCTTAGATTAGCCCAAATCCTTGCCAAGGGCGTTGTTGAGGAGGTATACCAATTACTCGATTTGGAATCGCAAGGTCTGTCTCGAGCGGGCTATCCATATTGAAAATGGCGAGACCAAACAGACCTCTAGCTTGTACATGGTTTTTGAAGACTAGGGCAATAAACAACATCGCAGTCTCTTCCTGTCCAAAGCTCTGCGATGCGATAGATGGCCTTGCCAAACTGAGCTCGGGATAACTGTGCTTGTTTAGGTCGAGGTGCTGTTGAGCCCACCGCTCGTAAAAGATCTCAACTACCTCAAGGCAGTCATAGTAATCAACAAGAATTCCAATATGAGCTATTAGCTCCAAGTCAGGTGTCTTGGTCACTTGGCGGTGGTGACCATGCATGATGTTTAACAAGATGACAAAGGCTTCGGCATTCCATTCGGATGCGCTGAGTTCCAAAAGACCTTGAGAATTGGGTCGGGACTCCTTGTATTGTCCTTCGATCATGGCTCTGAATACTGAAGATACGAGGCATAGATTCCTAGTGGACACTCTAAATTGTACCTCGTTCGGTTCACCATTCTCTCCACAAGGCTGAAGTGACCGCAGATCCTCAAGGGACTGGGATGGCGGGACAGACTCTTCATTTTTGTGGGTTCCCTCCTTTTGTGAAAATTTTCTAGCTTTTTTCCAAGGGATCTTTAGAGCATTTGGGCTGCGTAGAGTGAGGAGTGCATCTCCTCGGTGATCAAAGTCGAGGAGGGATCGTTTCATTGCCGGCGTCGCTGGATGGCCGGAGCCGGGAGGTATCACGGTAAACCACACGGATAAATCAGTTTCCCCCGCTCTACAAGATATGTACCTAGTAAATGATCGTTATCGATAGCAGCCACGTGACTGATTGTCTTCCCCCAGAGCTGCAGCCAACTACCTGTTGACACCTGAACGGTGAGCTAGTTGATAAAGTGATTTGCAATAAGACTACGGATATAGTCAATTTCAGGTGTCTTGTCATTCAAAGACTGGGGACCGTTGGTTGTTCTTCCTCCAATCGTGCTCCAGGGGAATCTGTGCCAGCGGCCATAGTGGGTAACCCCGCTAACTCAGTCATGTCGCGCCCTTCCATAACCGACGCTCATTCTTCAGTATATATTAAACACCCATTGCCTTTTGTTCCGTAAAGGCCACCATCTTCAACATGCCTATATACTTGACTGAAGCTTCAGAGGCAGATTTACCAGCCATTTCTCGCATTGCCACTTCTGCCTTTCATCCAAATACCGATGCTCTGTCTCGTCGCTTATTCCCTGCCCATCTACAGCCGAAAGATATACCCGACGGCGAAGCTGCTTACGACTGGCGCTTAGCACGCAAAGCATCTAGTCTAGCTTCCCCAGAGTCTCACCTAATAGTAGCAATTGATGAGGATAAAAGTGCCGAAGATCGCATTGTGGGCTTCGCGCTTTGGGACGCACCCCCTGCCGAGGGGAGTGACTCTGGTCCAAGTAAGCCCATAGAGTGTGAGGCGCTTGATAAGGAAGCTTTTGAGGAAATGAAAAAAACTGTGAATGGGGATGCTGTGCAAACATTTGGCGAGAAAGGAATCGATGGTGTCTGGCGTTTGTGCCCTTCTCTCCTCATTTGATAAATACTAACTTGTATAGATCTTGACTATATTGGAGTTTGTCCAGGTAACCAGAGACGAGGGATAGGAAAGTTGTTACTACGATGGGGACTTGAGCGTGCATCGGATGAAGGCAAGGATTGTTATCTTATTGCTACTAAAGCCGGACGACCGTTGTATGTAGCTGCAGGCTTTGAGGATCTTCGTACTGTCTCGATCTTGGGTATTCCACATTATTCAATGATACTGAGAGCAAAGAGGACTTGATCAGCGTGGATGGAACTTTTAAATATTCAGCTATAGAGTAGACTGGGTATATAAAGATAGACGGCTCAATAACTTATATAACCACTATGCAAAACTGACAAATGGACCTCAGCGCAACCATCCAGTCCTTAGTAGTAAAAATATCCTCTGGCATTCTGAGTCAAGCCGACTTACGAATTGTTTATTTCTCTCTCACTCGGGCGGAAATAAATTGAAGCTTCGCTGTAAAAATGGGTCTTCCCCTTGCTTGGTGGCGGTCTTGGCTGTAATCCGTATCCCTTGTTAACCATCCAAAAGGAAACGTGTTATTGGAAAAAAAGAAAGCCTCGCAAACGCTCGCAATCGAATTTATATAGAAACAGCCCGATGCGGGGGTCGAACCCGCAACCTTGAGATCGCGTACTCGTAAGAGTCTCACGCTCTACCGATTGAGCTAACCGGGCGTGGCTCTTATTGTTGTGCTGCGATTTCTTAATCCAGGCCAAGAATACCGACAGTTGGTTATTCACGTTCGAATAGTAAGTACTAGGCTTTAAAGTGTTGAAGAAGTATTGTAGATTGCACTCAACTCTTAGGGGGTTCCATAAGGTTGATAAGAATGATTTTCATAAGATTTCAATTATAATTCCTTACTCAATTTACTGCAATTTCAACAGCGGGCTGTCAGTAAAGCCTCCTGGTGTAGCCTCGCTGGAAATTTATTCAATAGGCTTGCATTACAATTCCATGCAGTTTTCAATTGAATAGAAATATAGGACATCCCGGTGGAAGAGTTTGGGAAATAGGAAATAAAATGCCTATTAAACAACAATTTTATTAGAAAGACAGTTAAATTTCCTCATATCTCTGTTGTCAATAGTGTTATTGAAAACACTGGTTTCCATCGGTTCCCTCTAGATTCACTGTCTTATTTGTTGAAACTAGTCTAATTATGCAAAACTACATCTCGTAACTTTAATAGAACTTCTCCATCGGCGGCTCAGTAGCTTGCTGGTTTAAGTAGAAACTTGATCCAATTGCAGGGACCTTTTCAAAGGAAGGAACTCAGTGCCTATTGAAGCACACGGGTGCTATAAGCCAACTGCGTAGACTGGCGAAGCTTGCTGCACCTTTATGAAGCACATCGGGGAAATAAGAAGCCTAGCATCAATTTGGTCTGAATTGCGATGTTTCCCCGTCTCGAGATGTGTTACCATCCGGATGGTGGATTTCATCTGGAAATATCATGTAACTATACCAAGTTGTTTGCATGCAAAACATCGGTACATCGGTTGGGTTGTTAGTTACCAGCGTCATGCCTCTCTTCAAAGCACGGGCGGTTACGTCTACTCCTATTTGACGCCAATCAGGCTACTATAACTATGCCTGTAGCCTGCAGTTACCCTTGTCTGAAGTTGTGCTTTTGTGTGAGAAGTGCAAAACACAGTACAATATGGATCACATACGTAGTCCACGTCATAATGAAACGACTCTCCGACCCCTCTGTAAGAGCCATGGACCTCTATCCCTGGAATTATCTGGATAAACAATGGTCGCTGTGGGTGTGAGAAATCTCAACTGATGGGCTTTCGTAAATAAGGCTAGGAGCTGGACAAGTGCAAATCCTTCGACGCGAAATATTGGCCACACACTGAGACTAAAGTAACAGGCAGAAGCAATTATCTCCCGTTTCAGTAACAGACAGCAAAAAGGAGCCACTGGCTGAGGCTGGCATTCCTTGGCGTGTTCCTACGCCGTGGCTGGTCTTTGATTTTCCCGTGCTGATTCGTTGTTTGACTACCTATGGCACATGCCCAGAGGAGGGAATGTATGTTTACACGCCGTCACACGTGACACATATGGTCGTGCCATTTCACTTCACTTCCATGGCTTCGACTCATCTCATCTCATTCTATCTCGGCCAAAGTGTACATGCTATTCTCTGAGGCTGCTGGCAGTCTTCATCAAGTCTTGTTTCCACGTCTCCTAAATTACCCATGACGCCAGAGGAAGCAATAGCTGTCCGGGGGAAGTACTCCAAAAAACACGCTTTGAAGGCAGCGCAGCGCGTCCACTCGTGTTGCGGCAAATGGCCCCATCAGCTCGTCAGAGGTTTTTGTCCTGCTTACTGGAGCCACAAGATATCTGATGAGTTTGCCACGCTCATCCGTCTGGCGACAGATAACGATGAACTCAGAAATGTCCTGCAGAAATTGAGGGGCTTCGCTCTTAAGCACGACGGCCCCAACGACAGCAAGTGCGTAAATCGACAGAATATCTCCAAGGTGCGAGATTGGCTGCGTGAGAAAGGAATCGACACGAACCCATCAAGGCTACCAAATGGAAACGCCATCAGTCGGCTTTCTGCAGATGAAGATGATGACGACGACAACGCCAGAGACTTCAGGGCGGAATCTGTTCGTTCCGAAATCATCGCGAACCCACACGGCTCCAACGATGATAGCAGCGATAGTTCAAGCGATGAAGATGAAACTGTACTTGACGAGGAGGCAACTGAAGACGATGAAACAATTGACGCGGATGGAAACACACCATCAAATAGCCAGACCAAGTCTACCGGAACTGCGCCTACGAGTAACTTCTTCTCGCCAATGCCACCACCCAGAAGTATCGCCGGACCTCGCCCTTCCTCCCCGCGACCTCTCACTAGAGCGAATTCTCAGACCAAGACTACAACGTCCAATGGCAGTGCTCAAACACCTCACAATCAGTACAACCGAGTGAATGAGACCATGAGCGCCCATCTTCAAGACAACGTTCGGAGAGCAGCCATGACTGAAATGACCTCGAGGAATGCCTCTCAGTCAAGGCCTAAAGCCTCCTCCAATTCTGTCAGACCGGAGCCTAATTCTACCACCTCTGGTGTAAAACCAAATAGTGCTGACCAGGCTGGGCCACCTGCTGCATCTTCAACTACCACACCCAATAGTCAGGCAACTCCTCTGAGCAACAGAGCAGTACCCTCCGAGCCTCAAGTTCAAGCTCAGACTGGTCAACATACGGAGTCGAGGGGGAATGGGGTCGGCCAGTTAACGGGTGGCGCCGCGCAGCATGTTCCATCTACCACAAGCGCTACCAGGCCCGATGTTCAAGCTGCGAGCAGTCCTATTTCTAGACCCAAAAGTACACCTGCCGTATCCGTTTCTACTCCAGCCATTCCCCCACCCTCAATCAGGCTCCGCGAGCCAGTTTCCACCACGGGAGCTAGATTTGTTCTAATGACAGAAAACACTGATGAATCCCTCCTCGCAGTCGCTGCGGAGGACACATTCGCCTTCCTCAACCGCATCACCATCTCAACCCGCGGCGAGAAACGTCCCGCAGCCCAGCATTGCATCTTCATCACGAACCGCCCCCAATGATGGCGTAAAGTCATCAAATGCGATGCCCACACAGATGAACTCTTCCGAGGCTGTTGAACATCGTCCCACCAAGAGGCAAAGATATACCGATACCCGAGAACCAAATATGCATTCGACTGGCACGTTCGACCTCGATTACACATTGGTAAGATCCCCGAAATATACTTTTACTATATCATGCCAACATGAAGTAGCCCAGGGGAGACTCTTTCCTGACAGACCTGCGAGCATGGTGGGTCACGATGGAACCTGAGTCTAAGAGACTCAACCAAATCTTTGAAACCAGACTCCAAGAGATAGGCAAGACCGAAGCTCTCGTCCAAAGTCAAAGCGATAAATTGGAGGAAGCAGTAAAGCACGTCCAAAACGCGACGAAAAACGTAGACGAGCAACATGCCCTGATCGCCCAGCTCTTCGAATTCGTTGAGGCTCGA
Organism: Fusarium transvaalense; assembly: GCA_013623685.1. Taxonomy (NCBI): domain Eukaryota; kingdom Fungi; phylum Ascomycota; class Sordariomycetes; order Hypocreales; family Nectriaceae; genus Fusarium; species Fusarium transvaalense. The sequence continues at coordinate 47,323 of JABFFG010000157.1, forward strand.
GAGCCCAAGGCCGTTGGGGACGAATCAGCCACTAACTATATGGAGTACAGGAAAAATCAATTGAAAGATCATCAGGTTATGCTCGTAACACTTCAAGAGGAAGTTACACAGGCTGAGAAATTGTTCGACGAGATTCTTCATAATTTTCGTAATGCCCAGAAACGCCTGGAGAAGCTTGAGGAAGATGGGATAAAACACAGGAAGGAAAAAGAGGCGATGGATTCGGCGATGAAGAAATGTGCGTTTCAGATACGGATGCTCGAAGGCAGTGGTGGTTGGGCAAAGTCACTTGAGCGACTTGGGGTAGACTTGGAGTCTGGAGGGTCCAATGGCCTTTCAATGCCCCAGAATGAGCCTTCTCGATAATCATTTTGCATACATAATTTAGTAGCATGACTTGTAACCTTGGTTGCATTAATACCCTTTGGTTACAGCAGCTAACATCAGATAGCTCTGGATATAGGTCCAGGTTAGTTTCTTAGTATAAACAAATGGATATACCTTGATTTTGCATAGGATAAGGAAAAAAGACATTGTTACCTGTTTGACCAGGCAGTCAGCAAAAAGTAAAAGCATAGTAGCCTCGACACAGGATCGAACTATGGACCTTCGCATTACGAGTGCGACGCTCTACCACTGAGCTATAGAGGCTGTTGGTAAGATGCAAGTTGTGAGACATGCAGTGGCAATAATATTTTCCGGGTTTTGCAGAGTCTTAAGTTATAGTTTTGTATATCAGAAGATGTCCTTATCCATCGTTGACCTGCCTTCTGACACAACGATTATGTCCCTTGAAAGTAAGCTTGTTCGACAAGAATGTTCTTCTATGCTACAGACTCAGTGTGAATAACATAACTGTCTAGTTTGCGCCAGGTTTATCGTTTATACCGAACCTTTCTAGTGCGGAACTTGATGCTGTCACTTGAGGTCCTTGTCATGTTGGCGAGCTCAACAAAGAGCACACTCCGGTGTCTACCTCCTATATTAATAGCGTGGGGTGACCTCCTGAAAATCTTCCATGAGTTTTAATATCGTTGAATACAGAACAACGACTCTGTGAGAGCCATACTATTTGGGTGGCGTGACGGGAGTGGCCGTTGATCGTTCTTGGTGGCTGGGACTCGTGTGTCCAAGGGGCTGTGGTAGTGATGGGGACCCTATTGGCTCATTTGGATCGTCTATACTGGGCTCAGAATGATACAAATTGATAGGATCTGTACTCTAACGGTCCTGCGTGATGGCGTTGTATAAATAAATGACCAGTGGAAGGGCTATGGGACTATACCGAGAAACATTCGTCTGTTCGATAGATTGAGACCTCACTCTAAAGTAGCCAGTGGATGTGAATCTATGAGACAAAAGGCCATGTCTATGGGTTCACCCAATTCCACATGTGGTTGAACCTCGATATATCTCATCACCTGGGTAGTTCTGTTTGTCAATCTTACCAGTCAGCTCCACTCATTAGTTACACAGTAATCTTCCATCAAGCGTTCTTCTACACGCCTCGCAACTCCTTCCATCATACTATCATCTTATAAAACATGACATTTCACGAGATAATAACCATTCCAAGTTCGCACACGACATCGGATTCAACTGTCGCTGAAGAAAGGCGGCAGGGTCCGGCGCTAACTTGATATAGACTAGATTCAGTGACCATCGGATAAAGATAAAGAAATAGACAAAAGCTAATTGGCTGTTAATGACTTGCAGAAGGAAATGCACCCTCCATCTCGGACAATTGAGCCGAATGCGTCTCCGTTTCGGAGGTTCGATGCGGGGTTTTTGACTACTTATTATCTGTATCTCAGACTGTCTCTAGTATATCATCACTTCAAAAGTCATTATACAATCTTCATCATGGGCAACGATCAGAAAATGGGCGCTTACTACGCCCCCAGGGGTGGCCTACCACCTCAAACACAACTCCTTACCGACCGTGCCATGTTTACCGAATCATATGCTGTCATTCCCAAGGGGTGCTTCAGCGACATCGTCACCAGTTTCCTACCATTCTGGGAACAAACACGTCTATGGGTCATTGCTCGTCCTCTCTCAGGCTTTGCCGAGACTTTCTCCCAGTACATAATGGAAGTTTCAGCTGGAGGTGGTAGTGATCGTGCTGAGATGGATGACACTGCTGAAGGTGTCCTGTTTGTTGTCGAGGGTGAAATTACTGTTACTTTGGCCGGTGAGGCTCACACTCTTGGTGCTGGTGGTTACGCATTCCTACCACCCAAGTCTGGTTGGACCCTCCGAAACAACTCTAGCGAAGCCGCCCGTTTCCACTGGGTCCGTAAGGCCTACGAGTACGTCCCTGGTCTTGAAGCCCCTGAAGCATTCTTCGCCAACGAGAAGGACATCGAGCCAAGGGAGATGCCTGATACCAACGGCGCCTGGGCTACTACCCGCTTCGTTGACCCCTCCGACGTACGACATGACATGCACGTCAACATCGTCACATTTCAACCCGGTGGCATTATCCCCTTTGCTGAGACTCACGTTATGGAGCACGGCTTGTACGTCCTTGAGGGAAAGGCTGTCTACCGTCTCAACCAGGATTGGGTAGAGGTGGAAGGGGGTGACTTCATGTGACTGCGTGGAATTTGTACACAGGCATGCTACGCTGGTGGGCCTGGAAGATTTCTGTACTTGCTCTACAAGGATGTGAACCGTCATGCCAAGTTTCCAAGGTAGAAATATTAATGACAATTGCACATTACCAAAACTTGCCTTAGATGAGCTGATACGTGACTGGCGC
>JABFFG010000158.1:0-15419 GCA_013623685.1 Fusarium transvaalense
TGGTTGGAGGGCGGGCGGGCTGTGAAGACTCTCCACTGCCTGCCCATGTAGTGAATGGATCACAGCCGCAGCGCCCCACATTTAGGTGCATGTTACGCTGGCCATCTACCTACGAGTTAGTACCGTATAAATCAATTTATCCAAGTTAATGTATCATCAAAACATGAATAAAACACTGCTCGATTATCATGATACATATACAGTCTCGATTGTCTTTGTATCTCCTTAGCCATAACTTCATCAACCACGTTATGGCGTTCAACGGTATCAAATTGAGTGGGTGTCATGTCATTACCCAATCGCCCTAAAACATGCAACCATTTATCCCCCAGAATATAGGTGACGTATAGCGGCCCAAGGTCCTTGACTTTTCCCCTGACATTGGACGATGATACAGAGAGGCCCAAGCTTTACAAATTCAATATTCAGCGGGCACTTACTGACAATCTCAATATACTGGCCTCAAAAACAAACAACTCCCGGGCGGTCATGGCTGCAGAATCTACAAGGTTCCCCCTTGAAAAAGCTTGCGAAGCTTTCTCATGCCAAGCCTCCAGCACTGCCACAGACCTCTTGTCATGACATCCAAGCTATACGTGTATTCTGACTTCCGTCCTCTTTTCACTGACACATGAAACGAACCTCTAGCCCCTGTCTAAAAACACTTTGTGGCGATCACTAAGCCGCAAGCAGTATTCTTTGGGCGAGGTTTAAGAATAGTTCCGCCTCCCGACTCTCGCGAGGTTAGACCGATCGCCCTGTCTAGTGGTCTTCCTGCGAGATGGCCACGCGTATGCTGGCGTAGCCTCAGACTAATCGAGACTTGGGATCCTGCTTAACGCGAGAACTTCTGTAGACGGGTATAAAAAAAATGGCCTGTTTCTTGAAGGATTCTTCCGTATTATTCGTTTCGCTTGGACATACACGAAGCGATGATGTTTCACGTAGTTGCTGAGCCATTTCGAGGTCACATCGTAAGCGCAGTTTTGTAAGCCCTGCCATCGATATCAAAATGTTCCACCAATAACTCCAATTCGTTTATCTCTTGATCATCTTTTCTTCATAGTTAACAAGTATGCTTAAAACGAGGCTTTTGTTGATGTAATGATCATGAGCTGTGATAGCATTGCCCAGGTTGCTTACCCTATATGCCGAATATAGAAGGTCAAATGATGAAGCTATCTCCGAATCAATGGCTGCTGCACCATTTGTTACAATATAGCTAAAAATAAACGGCGATATGGTACTCCCAATATTGTAGTCATGAACCGGCAATTCTTGAATTACACTCATTGCTGTCACGATAAAGTTTGCAATAGAGTTGACTGCAACCAGGCCCGTATGATCACGCTCCGTTTCAGCGGGTTCCGTACCATGACGGATACTCTGCACAAATGATCAACATGGAACCTTCATAGGCTCTGCTACCCAATATTTCGGCAAATGATTGAGTGAAGCCCCGATATTGGGGCTTCGGGGTTCAAGGCTGACTACCTACTTCAGATGTACAGGTCATCAGTCATCAGTCTCCTGTTACTGAGATGAGGATAAGAGCTTATCCAGAAAGCCTATTATACCAACATAGTTTGGGACTGGACATCAAGTTAGACCACCGAGAAGAATTTGGAGAAAGATCTTTATCTTATACTTGACATAAGTTTGGGCTGTTCTTGGTTGGATTTGTATAGATATTGATTGGTGTATCAGAATCTTACCTACCCATGAAAGAGAGTGTAAGAAGGACCCCAATTGACTGACTATCATCTGTCAGCACTCTATCTATCGTATACCTCATGAGATTCCGATTTGCCTATAAGTCAACATGAAGCCTCCTAATTTATATTCCCTCCAACGTCACACCGTGATTCCTCTTCCAAACGTGCGAAATCGCAAACATGACGTGCCCAGTACTCCAGTAGTTTCCATGAATTATTACCCCGCCATCATGGCATAACGTTAGCGTTCCCCCACGGTAGATGGGGCCGGCCCGGAGCTCTCAGCTTCGACAGCTCCTATCAAAACCGCTGCCCTCTTCCGACCCGACATCCCCATCTCATATTAATAATTCCCCAATGCCGATGGCTCATATTCTACGACCTTCTCTACTTCGACCACTTGCCGCTTCAAAACCTTTCGTAAATCCAATTCCTCCTGCCCAGCGCATCGCAAGACTCGCTTCACACTTATCAACCGCTAAAATGGCTCCCGTTCCACCCACTATGAAGGCCGTTCAGATTAACAAGAACGGCGGCGTCGAGGTTCTTGAGCATAATGATGTCCCCGTTCCCAAGGTTGGCGAGGGCCAGATCCTTGTGCGCAACCAGATTGCTGGTCTTAACTACATCGATACCTACTTCCGTTCTGGACTTTACAAGGCACCTCAATTCCCTCTTACTCTCGGTCGTGAAGCTGCGGGAACTATCGTCGATGTCCACTCCTCCGTGAAGGGTTTCGAGAACGGTGCTCGTGTGGTCTTCATGGGCACAGTCGGAGCGTACGCTCAGTACAGCGTTGTCAATGCCTCCGATGCGGTCAAGATCCCCGACGACGTGTCTACCGAGCAAGCCGTAGCCGCTTACCTGCAAGGTCTCACAGCCTGGACGTTCATCCGAGAAGCCGGCCAGGTAAAGGAAGGCCAATGGGTGCTCGTTCATGCGGCATCTGGTGGTGTCGGTACCTTGTTGGTCCAGCTTCTGCGAACTGTCGGCGCCAAGGTCATTGGTACTGCTAGCACGGATGAGAAGCTTGAGCTGGCAAAGAAGAACGGTGCTGAGTGGGTTATCAACTCTCATGACGATGTAGTTGCCAAGGTCAAGGAGATCACTGGTGGACATGGCGCGGATGTTATCTTTGACGGCGTTGGAAAGGTTACTTTTGACGGCGATCTGGAGCTGATCGCTCTAAAGGGTACCCTCATCTCTTTTGGCAATGCGGTAAGTGACATGAATCAAAGTTTACATGGTCAAACTGACAGTTTTATAGTCTGGCGCCGTGGACCCTGTGAGCCTCTTCCGCCTCACTCCCAAGAACGTCCGCTTGATGCGCCCTGTGGTCAACGGTTACGTTGCCGAGCGCGCTGATCTCGAAAAATACACTTCTGAGCTCTTCGACCTCATCAAGTCCAAGAAGCTTGAGCTTACCATCCACAAAGTTTACCCTCTTGAGGATGTGGCCAAAGCTCACGAGGACATTGAGAGCCGAAAGACGATTGGAAAGTTGCTCATCAAAATCGATTAAAGTCTAGCCCTTTGATATTTATTTTAAATGCGCTATATGTCTATAATGCCACGGATAGTTCATCTACAAAATCCAAAACATAAATTCTTCGGTAACTCTCATTTCACATCAGATCTGCGAGGCATCTGCCCGCAAACCGCTAGCCAATTTTATTATTACTCCTTTAAGCCTTGGAAGATTTGACAGCCTCCAGAAGCTCAGCGGGAGGATCTTGTCGGTAACCCTTGGGGTTGTTCTTGACCCATCGCCAGAGGTCATCGCAGGCCTCCTCCATGGTGAGCTCGGTCTTCCAGTTAAGCTCCTTGTTGGCGAGAGTAGGGTTGGCAGTAAGGTCGAGCACGTCTCCCTGTCGTCGGGGACGGACCTCGTAGGCGAGATCGCGGCCAACGACCTTGCTGAAGGCCTTGATGATCTCAAAGACGGTGCTGCCACGGCCGGAACCCAGGTTCCATGCCTTGACACCGGGCTGGTTCTCGCGGAGGTAGTTGAGGGCCATCAAGTGACCGCGGGCGAGATCGACAACGTGGATGTAGTCTCGAATGGCAGTGCCGTCGCGAGAGGCGTAGTCTATGAGTGTTAGATTTGAACAACAGGTCAGAGCTTGCTTGGGAACTCACCATCGCCGAACACAAGGAGCTTCTCGCGCTCACCAGTGGCGACCTGTCCAAGGAGGGGCAGAAGGTTGAAGGGGATACCCTGAGGGTCCTCACCCATGATGCCAGTGGGGTGAGCACCGCAAGGGTTGAAGTATCGCAACAGAGCACCGTTCCATTGCTTGAACTCCTTGCCAGCCTTCTCCAGGTTGTTGCGCTGAGCATTGACAAAGTCGCTGATAACGTCCTCGATCATGGATTTGGTGCGACCGTATGTGTTGGTAGGTCCAATGGGGCAGTGCTCGGGGATAGGAATCATGTTGGGGAATCGGGTAGCATCGCCGTAAACGGTAGCGGAGGAGGAGAAGACGATGTTGTTAACGTTGTTGCGCTCCATGGAGCGGAGGAGAGAAATGCTGCCACCGACGTTGACGCGGTAGTACTCGAGAGGGATTTCGCCTGACTCGCCGACAGCCTAGAAGCGGTGTTAGTCGTAGACGATGGAAGCGACCGAAATGCGACTTGCCTTGAGGGCAGCGAAGTGAATGACGCTGTCAATGGCAGGGTGCTTGGCAAAGACCTCATCGATGGCCTTCTCATCGGTGATATCGAGCTTGTAAAAGGCAGGTCGGCGACCGCAGATCAACTCAATGCGGTCGAGGGCGACCTCTGAGGAGTTGTAGAGGGAATCGACAATAACGACATCGTAACCGTGCTCAAGGAGAGTGAGCGAGGTGAAAGAGCCAATGTAGCCGGTACCACTGAGGAATCGAGAGTCAGTGAGGGTATTCTTTGTTGGTAAAATTGCGACACCGCACGACCCTTGTGTTGTCCTTGGATTGTGATTGCGACAGGAACAAAGAGCCGATCCAAGACAAACAGGACAGAACAGGGGTGATGATGGCAGGGGATAGAGTTGATTGGACGTACCCGGTAACGAGAACGGTTCCAACAGGCATTTTCGGTGGTATTTCTTTGTCTAAGATTAAGCGACTGAGTGAGTTTGCGGTGAAGGACAAAGTAAGGTTGAAAGAAGCGTTGCGAGACGGCGGGGTTAAAGGTAAATTGTATTGGAAGGTAGGACGTACGCTAGGGAGAGGGAGAGGGAGAGGGAGAGGGAGAGTTGGGTAATGGCGGGGCAACTTTTTTTTTAGCTGACGAAGGAGGGGGAGGGGAAAGGAGAGACTACCTGGACTAGAGGGACCAGGGGGCCATGGGGGGTTCGTTCATGCTGGGGGCTGATGTGATTGATGCCGGGCTGCTGCTAAATTAAGGACACTATAGAAAGCCATGATGGAATTGTATGTCCAGATGGAGCATTATTCGGGACATGATGAGAATTGAATCCCCGAGTCGGTACATATGAATTGATTGTTTTATTAGCGATCGAGTAAAATGGCATCATCTCCATGGAAAAAGGTCCGAATGAGTCAAGTTGAACTTTGTATTTACATGCGCTCCATACAGCGGCTTCATTAAACTGAGGCGATCGCGGAGCGCGGTAAAGAGCTGTAAGTCACTAGGTGTGGAGCAGGCTACCTCTACCTATATACCAGGTTGGTTGGTACTGGCAACTTTGGGGTACAGATATCCTGGGGTTTTACTACCGTGTTGGATGTGGTCAAAATATCGAGATGCACAGAAAAATAATACCTTTTTCATCCATTGAGACAAAGTTATTTACAAAAGATGCATGCACATTTGGTGGAACCTTTCACCAAGCCTTGTTGCTCAGCCGTTGCGCTCTCCCCGAAGGCTTAACTTTATCAGAGTTTTATTTAGACCAACTTGTAATACAAGCGTAGTAGTAACGAATGAGATGGAGAATTACTCAGCTGTGTCCATCAATATTCATCTGATGCTCGGATCCTGAAGAGATATGATGTGAGTCAAAAAAAGGAAGTTTCCGATTCTCTTACTCCAATAGGCGCGGCTTAATAGCGCCTACAAATCACATTAAAGATGCCACATCGTGGTTGAAATTAAACTTTTAGACCGCAACATCCTTACAGGAACAAAAGATTTATTTTCAAAGAGAATTTACAGCTTCAACGTCATCGGTAAATCCAAGCTGAACTACAAAGAAATAATTGAATAGAGATATGTATACACTGGGGAGCTCAATACCCGCTCATGACAATCAAAACGCGTGCACGTGATCACGTACGCCAGCCTCTCAATTTGCGCCGCCTAATTCTCGGCGCGCATCGCGTCGGCCCATCATGGCACCTTCGCGATAGCATCACGATCATACCGACAAAAAAAGTCGGCATTTGATACATCTCCCAGTATCAAGACATTTCGAAATCATCAATAACAAAAATCACCGATTCATTGTGGTTGCGACACCATTCATCCAGACCTCATAAAGACTCTTGCTCAACCAACACACCGCCACCAACATGATTCTTTGTTGTTACTGCTCTGGCTCACATCTCAACCTCTAAATTGGCCAGTCAAGCTGGCGCACAGAACAAGTGTCTTTGTGAACCAGATTCAGATTCAGATTCAAAAGCGGGGAGCTACTTGGTGGCATCGCCTTTGGAAGGCTGCTTGGGATACACCAAAGCCCGTGCTGCTATTTTCATCTCATTGAACAAAGACAAGCCCTTACTCATCTTTCGCCCTCTTTGAAGGAATAACGACGACCATTTTCATGCCACAAAAGGGCACACCACCTTTCAAATCGCTCTCTTCTTCTTGTTCAATTTTTCTCTTCTCTTCTCATCAACCTCACTCACCACTCACATCTCATCACAACCATGCCTCCAAGACAGGCTAGACGCAATGATCACCAGCGTGCAAGTTGGGAACCTGAACCAGAGCCGACCCGTGGAGCTAAAATTACACTGGCTCGGCCAAATCTCCCGCCTTTGAAAGGAACTCCAAGTACTCGGAGACAGTATACGTATGGCTCTGGTGTTGAGCCACCACCCAGAGTAGGAGCCGGCCTTCATCGCATGGATTTGAAGAACGCTGTTAGCCGTGCTCTCTCCAAACGCAATGAAGAGGGGGAAGAACTTGCCCAGCCAACAGAACCGAGACCAGCAGCTGGACAGGAAGACCGAGATACTACATCAAAAGACAGTAAGTTCATTCCCAATCACGGATCTATGGCAAATCTAACATGTAGCAGAACAAGCATCCCAACAGGCAACAACAAGCGCCACTGGAAGTTTGGCTGTCGGCAGAGATGATGACAGCTCGCGAAGCTTCGGACTTGAAAATGACTATTATGACCAGGCGACAATAGAATCGTTGCTGGAAGACCCATCACCACCGCCCGACTCTCGAGTCAAAAGACCTTCAACGCGGTCGACTGAAATCGAAGAGGATCTACAGGCTGCAGCAGACGCCAGGAGACAGAAACATCGCATTACGAAGCAGACTGCACCGAAAACAGGGGCCGAACCTGTTGTTCGTAACAAGCCAGCGAACACACCAGCCCCAGAGAGAACCCAGCAAGAACCAATCCCATGGGCCACCCAAAGACCCTTGTCGTCCTCGTCCTCTAGCGAAGATTCCAGCGAAGGTTCCGGCGAAGATTCCGAAAGCAACTATGTTAAACCCATACGCCATCGGCTCACCAGGAAGAAGAAAAAGAAGAGTCTCTTTCGGCAAGATACCGCGTCAAGCTCTGGGAGAGATGCATTGAACAGAGCTCGCCGAATTCCAAATGATCGACAACAACGCGATTGGGAAATTCAACGAGAGATCGAATCAGCCGAGGAGGAGAGTACTCGGCACCAACGCTACAGAGAGATGATGGGGGTCGGGTTCTGGCGATATTGGTTCATCCGACTGCAAGGTTGGATTGAAGACATTTGGCCTTTCAGTCTGTGGAATCGGGAACCTCCACCTAATCACCGTGTCGATTTCGATGATGATGACATGCATGCCGGTGTTGGTCCTACGGAATGGAGTCGTTTGCTCCATCCCATGACATACCTGGAGTCTTTGAAGTGGCTGTTTGACAAGATTATGGACCATGCCATCAACTTCGTTGACAGAGTATCTGGTATACAACTTGGGCAAATGCGAAGTTCGTCGGCTGAGCGCTTACTCTGGGTTCTGGCATTGGGCGGCGTTGTTTTGTTCCTGCTTACGAGTTCCGGTGCTCTGCGACATGTCCCGGAATTCCCAGAATTCCCGGAATTTCCAGACATCGAGTCCCTTAAACCGAGTGGTGTCTACTGGCCGAGCACTGGTGGCTTCAAGATTCCAAACATCATCCCCTCGATGTCATGGCCTTCATGGAGCAGAGGCGATAATGATGATGACTTTCCCGCCTACGACCCATTTCCCCTCGACGACCCTGTCATCCCGGATGATTACAAGAATGCATTGGGCGCGCTGAAAACCCAAGCTCAAGTCCACAAGAAAGCCCTCAACAGGCTGGAAGCAATTCTTCCCCGTATTGTGCACATGGATCTCGTTAATGGACGTCCATCAATCAAGCCTGAGTTCTGGCATGCTCTTCAAGACCACCTCAAAGAGAGCGGAAGCTTTTTGAATCTCGAAACGAAGAACGGTAACTACGAAATCTCGTCGGAAAAGCAGTGGAGAGCTATTGTAGCACGCCTCAAAAAGGATCCCACCTTCAAGGTGGAGCTTGATACCATCGCCGATCGCAGCGTTGAAGACAAACTGCCAACCTTCTGGGACACATGGTTCAAGAACAACAATGATGTGCTCGAACCGCTCGTGGAAAAGGCATTGGCTAAGCAACAGACCGCCGGCTCAGGAGCTGCATTCGATCAGAAGCTTTCCAAAATTGTCAGCGAGGAACTTAGCAAGCAGAACCAGACTGCTGTTTCTCGGGATGAGTTCTTGGCACATCTCAAGAACGACTTTGCAAAGCATGAATCAGAAATCCAAGCCGAGTTCACCAGGCTCAAGTCGTACATGGACGACCACATCAAGGAGTCCATCCGGACTGCCAAGTTGCTGGCTCCCCAGGCAATGTCTGATCACCAGATGCAACAGCTCATTCGAAAGATCATCTACCAAACTCTTACAGATAGCAGCCTCGAAGCCGTCTCCAAGAGCAAGATTCACGCCCACTGGAACTCCAATCTCAAACATCAGGTCAACTTCTTCGGCGTTGGAGCTGGGGCTACCATAGACACGGTCCATATCGGACCTACATGGGACCCTTACAACCCCAACGTCCCCGAAAAGAAAGCAGCCGAGCTTGGCATCGTGGGTGTAGAGCCTCCTCCTCCTATTCAGGCACTTCGCCCTTGGCAAGAAGAGGGGGATCGTTGGTGTGGAGCACATACTGAAGATGGTCAAGGGAGACCCCACGGCGTGGCACTGTCCGTACACCTGGGCCATCTTGTCATTCCCGAAAACATCGCCGTTGAACACATTCATCCAAATGCAACAATAGACCCAGATGCTCGGCCACGGCAAATCGAAGTCTTTGCCAGATTTGACTTCGAGGAGGACCAAGAGCTTGTGCGCGACTACTCATCAAACAAGTTCCCCGACCACATCAACGGCTGGGACTTTACTCCTTCCCCCTTACCACCTTCATTCATAAAGATTACTCAATTCGAGTATCAAGCCGATGAGTTGAACGATGGCGTACACGTTCATCACATCAACGATGAATTCGCCAACCTCGGCATACCGACGGACCATGTCATCATTCGAGCCATGAGCAACTATGGTGCACCGGACCACACATGTTTCTACCGAGTAAGGCTGTTTGGGAAACGGGCTGATGAATTGGTGTGATTCTGGGTCTAGGAGGGGTGGTCGGAGGCGTTGACGGATAGTTTGATTCATGTACTACAATGGTCTTGTATTATTGCGTGGCTTATAATCACAATGTCGTTGGGGATTGAAGCGTGGAGCTGGATGGGCAATGGATAGCTTTGTTTTTGTTCTTGTTTTTCTAACCAAGGGGGCGCTACTTACAATTCGATTATGAACTTTTATTATGACATTAGATCACTTTACTTGCACAATGCAATACCATGAAGAGACCAGCAAATGAAACCATTAATCCTGTGCATTTTATTTCGCAACTTTTGTCTATGCCTACATACGGGGCTCCAAAGGGTATTAAACCTATCCTCCTCAATCCAACAGTCCTGTAGCAAGCGCCTCGAGATCCTCCAGTGTCTCCGGCTCTTCCTGCACCCTGATGACCTTTCCCTTGCTCTTGCTCCTGCTCTTCTCGTCCTCCGAGTCGTCCTCGAACCACTTCTTGGCCCTCTTTTTGGGCGGCTCCCTGTCTCCCTCGCTGTCCGACCTGTCGTCGTCGCCCATGGGCAGCGATCGCAGAAGCGCCAAGGGATCCTCGCCGTCGTTGGCGGCGTTGTGCAGCATGGGCGCGTCGCCGTCGTCGTCTGAAACGATGCCCATGCGCTCTGCTCGCTCGGCAGCCTTGCGCTTCTCCTTCTTCTCGCGGCGCTTTTGCTTGGCGAGGGCCTTGTCGTCCACGTCTGCTTCGCGAACGCGCGATGTCTCGTCTTCGACGAACTTGCGGCGTTGTTCCTCGGCGGGGCCTTCGCCCATGAAGTCGTCCTCGTCCTTGAGCTCGTAGATGGCATGGGCGTTGCCATCCTCGTCGAACACAAGCTTGGTGGAATTGCCCTTGAACTTGAGCATCTTCTTCTTCGACTTGAGAGCCTTCTCGCGACGCTTTGAGTCAACAACAAAAGGTTCCTCACCACCGAGACCATCAATGACCTTTGCTGTGCTCTTGTATGCGTTGTTTGCTTCATCGTCCAAATCGCCATCCTTGAGAACTCTCTTTACTGACAAGAAATCTCCATCCTCATCATCCTCCTTGTCATCACCATCAAGCACAAGCTTGTTGTAGTGACTTGACAGAACGTCCTGATTTGTTCGCTCAAACATCTTGTCGTACTTTGTGCGCACCTCGTTCTTCTTCTTGGTCTTCTTTCCTTCCTCGTCAGATTCAGAGTCGCTAGACATGCCCGCACGAGGCGCGTTCTTTATCTTCTTGATATCTTCGCCCTTTCGGAACTTGACCTGTGGTGTACCAGGAAGACCAAGACTAGCAGCGAAGCCATCAAGATCGAGCTTGTCGAACTTGAAGACCTCTTTGTCTTTTTGTAGATGAATGGATCGCGTGTAACTGATGAAAGCCTTTTGACCAAGATACTTGAGGTCAGGGTTCTGGAAACACATGCTTTGTAGATGATCCTTGATGTTCTTCTTCTTCTTTTCCTTCACATTGACCCTCTGTATGGGAATCTTCTTCTGCTCTAGCTTCTTCAACATGCCTGGCTCCTCATTTGGATCAAGGAATAGCACTGCGCGACCGTTGCTTTGGTATCGAGCTGTTCTACCGACTCGGTGGATATACGTATCGACATCCTCAGGACAGTCGGCCTGAATAACCCAATCAACGGCGGGAAAGTCAATTCCTCGGGCGACGACGTCTGTTGCGAACAAGCATGACTGCTTTGCGGCAGTGAATCTGTTGGTAATATCCAATCGTGCAATCTGTTTCTGGCGTCCGTGAAGGTGGAGAAGAGGAATACCGGGTTGGAGGTGACGGAAACTTTCGTAGACGAATCGGACTTGTTTGCCTGAACTCAAAAAGACGATAATCTTGCTCTTCAAGTTAGCTTTGATGAAGCCGTATAGAGTGTCGAGCTTCTCTGTCAGAGGTGTGACGATGTAATGTTGCTGGAGGTTTGTGGGGGTGGCGCTGACGGCGGCTTCGTGAACGGAGACGTATTCGGGGTCCTCGAGGCTGAGACGGGCAAGATCGGAGACCTTCTTGCTCTGGGTGGCACTGAACATGAGTGTCTGCCTTGTCTTGGGGAGATGCTCGATCAAAGCATCGACATCAGATTGGAAACCCATATCCATGATGCGATCCGCCTCATCCAGAACCAGAATCTGTAGGTTGTTGGCGTCGAAACCAGCAGTCTGATCAAGATGCTGCAGCATACGACCAGGCGTACAAATCAAAATGTTCATTCGGTCCAATCGCTCCGCCTCTTCCTTTAAGCTCTTGCCACCAATGACCAGACCTGCTGAGAAGGAGTGATATCTGCCAACCTTTTTGAGCACCTGGAAGATCTGAACAGCGAGTTCTCGAGTTGGTGAGATGATGAGGGCACCGAGGCCATCGTATTCAGTCCATTGAGCACGGTAGAGCTTCTCAAGGACGGGGATAAGGAAAGCAAGAGTCTTTCCGCTGCCTGTCTTGGCAGCACCTAGAACATCTTTACCCTTAAGGGCGAGGGGGACGGCTTCAGCTTGGACATCAGTAAGAGTTTGGAAATGAGAGACCTCGAGGCCCTTAGCGGTCGGTACGGAGAGCGGGAGATGGGAGAAGTTCTTGATAGCGTCTGATTTAGGATCCTACAGATGATATTAGTCAAGACCAAAGGTTGCCTTTGGTATATCACCCTGCATACCAATTCATTCACTCGTTGCTCGAGTTGTTGAAGATCTTCCTGCTCTCTCTTGCGCTTCTGCTGTCGCTGTTCTGTGCGACCATTTCTTTGAGGCTTGGGACCTCGCCCAGGTCGCGCATGAGGAGGCATTTTGTAGAGGGTCGTGATATTATTGTGAGGGAGAGAATTGAGGAAAGACTCTAAACCTCTTGTTTGGCGCAAACCAAAGTCTAAGTCCAAATCCAAAGTCACTGGAAATTTTTTGGAAAATGCGCGGCGCTTGGCATGACCGACCTGCCGATTGTGGGACGCTTAACCTAAAAAAGCTTACCGCCCCGGCAGAAAGATTTCACCGCCAAAAAATTGAAATCCATTTGTTTTTCTGCCCCTCCATTAAGCAAAGCAAGCTTCAGTCAGTTTGCGAACAACAAATATCACAATTAGCTTCATTATCTCAAAATGAAGAACGAAAAGAAGTCAAAGAAGGGAGGCGACTCCACCAGTCGTATCTCTGATGAGCGATTCGCCGATTTCGAGACCGATCCTCGGTTCCGATTGCCCTCAAAGAAGCAGACCAAGACCACGATCGACAAGCGATTCGCGCGCATGCTGAAGGATGACGAATTCACTGCTACCGCCAAGGTCGATCGATATGGCCGAAAGGTCAAGTCTGATTCCAAGAAGAAGGCTTTGCAAAGATTATACCGGGAGGAGGGTGAAGAAGAAGAGGGAGAAGATGGCGATATCGAGGTCGATGCCGACGAGGTTGTTCAGCGAGAACTGCTAAAAGCACACGAGAAGTACGATCCTGCTCGAGGTGGCGGTTTCTCTTCCTCGGAAGATGACTCTGAATCTGAGGAGGAAGACGAAGATTCCGACGAAGAGGATGGCGGCGCACAAGTCGATACTGAGGGAGATATGCAGCGTTTCCAGGACGAGCAAAACGAGGTCGAGGCCGGAGAGGTGACAAATCGCATTGCCATTGTCAACCTTGACTGGGACCATGTCAAATCTACCGACCTTATGGCTCTGTTCAACAGTTTCCTCCCCGAGACTGGCGGCAAGATCGACAAGATTTCAGTGTATCCCAGCGAGTTTGGAAAGGAGCGCATGCAACAGGAAGAAGTCGAAGGACCCCCCAAGGAGCTGTTCAAGAACACCAAGAACGACGATTCGGACGATGATTCAGAGGACAGCGATGAAGATAGTGAGGATGGCGATGATCGCATCAAGAAGAGTTTGCTCGAGGAGGGCGATGACCAAGACTTTGACAGCGATGCACTACGATCCTATCAGCTCGACCGTCTACGATACTACTACGCTGTTATGGTTTGCTCAAGCCCAGAGGTCGCCCAGAAGCTTTACGAGGCGGTCGATGGACGAGAGTACCAGTCATCCTCTAACTTCTTGGATCTTCGATTCGTTCCTGACGATGTGACTTTCGACGACGAGCCCAGAGACGAGTGTGAGAAGGTTCCCGAGTCATACAAGCCTGTCGAGTTTGTCACAAATGCCCTACAGAGCTCCAAGGTTAAGCTCACATGGGACATGCACCCTGAGGAAGCTTCTCGCAAAGAGTCTATCAACCGCGCTTTCAGCGGCAGCCGCAACGAGATTGAGGAGAACGATCTTCGCGCATACCTAGCAAGCGACAGTGAGGATGACGACGGTGACGATGTGGAGGTAGTTGAGGAGGCTGCTGAGGAGAAGGAAGATGAGCCCAAGCTTTCCAAGAAGGAGCTAGCCCGCAGAAAGATGCGAGCTGCTTTAGGCTTGTCCGAAGAGCCCACCAAGTCCTCCAAGAACGCCCCTGTTGGAGATATGGAAATCACATTCACACCTGCCCTCACAGAGTCAGCACCCAAGAAGACAGCCGAGGAAGAGACGACAATCGAAAAGTACATCCGAAAGGAGAAGGAGCGCAAGGAGAAGAAGCGTGAAGCCGCTCGAGCCAGACGTGAAGGACGGGATCCTAATGCCGAGGAGGAGGAAGATGAAGTCGTTGAAGCTCCTGCTGGTGACGATAACGATCTTGGCTTCGACGATCCTTTCTTCACTGCTGCCGAGCCCGAAGCAGTTTCCAAGACCTCTATCCGCAAGGCCGACCGCCTCAAGAAGCGCGAAGCTCGCGAGGCTGCCGAAGCCGAGGACAAGGCCCAGAAGAAGCAGCTGGAGAAGGTCATGGCCGACATTGGCGAGGATCAAGCCGAGCATCTGGACCACTTCGACATGAACGAAATCGTCCGAGCAGAAAAGGCCCAGCGCAAGAAGGGCAAGGCCAAGAAGAAGGCCCTTGCCAAGGAGTCCCGCGGCGGTCTCCAGGAGGACTTCGACATGGACGTTGGCGACGACCGTTTCAAGGCTGTGTTTGAGAGCCACGAGTATGCCATTGATCCCTCGAATCCCAAGTTCAAGGCCACAAAGGGTATGACAAAGCTGCTCGAGGAGGGAAGGAAGAAGAGAAGAAATGTCGACGAGGATGATGAGCCTAGAGTCAAGAAGGCTAAGAAGGGACGAAGGTGATTATGAGATGAGTTGAGTTGATGTAATGTGGAATTTGTACTGGAGATGGTTGATTAGTGTCTTGGAGTTGGGTAATTAAAAGGTCGGTATTTGATAGCCACCATACATATATAAAGCATACGTCTATCACTGCACCCAATGAAGCTCGACTCTCAGCAAACGAGTGAAATGCCGCGGCGCCCGACTCACACTGCTATCACATCTAGGTTGTTCCAAGTGATTGAATAGGGGAATGTCACAATATAAATTGAGTCTTGTGATATCGGTACTGTCCTAAATCTAGAAACCTAAGACAATAATGTATTTATTTATTTTTCTTTAAACAAATGCCCAAGCTACTCAATATACTCAAATGTTATCAACTGTAAGGTTGACCTGTCCCGGCAGATCAAAAACTCTATATATCATGACCGTGAATGTTGCCCTCACAACTGAACTCTAACCAAGATGAACACGTATGATCAGTAGAAACTCAACTGTGCCCACAGGAGCAGCAGCTTCTTCCTCCTTCAACCTTCAACCAACCCGACACAACAAGCACACTCATCAATCGACCTTTCCAACTGCTACTCGTCCGTCAGTCGACCCGTCAAAAAGACAAGAATCGTCCAACGTACCAAGAGTCAGTCAATCAATCCCTGGTCCCCCTTCGCTCCACATCGCTAACCACTTTCGC